>JAGKTI010011629.1:0-26024 GCA_018397915.1 Birgus latro | reverse complement strand
GAATGGAATATTTCAAATTTGTTGTATGCTGATGATGCAATACTTCTTGCAAATACTGTACCATACAAGAGCTTGGTAGACTAGTGCAGAGTTCTGCTATGTGTGTGAGTGTCCTACCTTGAGAGTAAATGTAGAAAAGAGTAAAGTGATGGTTACTGAGAGAGAAGGTAGCTCCTAGTGTGATGTTACAGTGAATGGAGAGAGACTGGAATTGGTGAGAGAGTTCAAATGCCTGGGTACAGTGATAGAAAACAGAGGAAAGTGTGCAAATGAAATGGAGAGTAGAGCAACACAAGGAAGGAAAGTAGCTGGTGCTATGAAGGCCTTGATAAGAAACAGAGGCTCGAGTGTTGTAGCCACACGAGGTTTACATGAAGGAGTGTTAGTGTCAACTTTAACATATGGATGTGAGACTATGGTCTGTCTGTCTATCTATTGCCAGACACCTCAATCCCGCACGGGGTGGCCACAAACAAATCGCCTCCATGTCACTCTGTCCCCTGCCGTTTCACTACCACGCTCCCAACTCACACCCCCCTCTCTCATATACCTCTCCACTCCATCGCTCCATCTCATCTTCGGCCTCCCCCTCCCTCTCGCCCCCTCCACCTCACTCACATACATTCTCCTCGTCAGTCTTTCACTCTCCATCCTCTCCACATGCACAAACCACCTTAACGTGTTTCTCCTGACGCTTCCCATCACGTCCTCAACCACACCACAATGCTCCTTCACTTCCTCATTTGTTAGTCTGTCTCTCCATGTGACTCCACATGCTCCTCTCAAATAACTCATTTCCACTGCTCTCACTCTTGACTTCTGTCCTTCCAACAGGGTCCAAGCTTCACTTCCATATGTCAGAGTTGGTATCACAATACTGTCATGTAACAACTTTTTCACTTCCATGCTCACCTCCCTGTTTCTTATCACTGCTTTCAGCGAACCAGCAACCTTCCTTCCTTGCTGCACCCTTTCGAGCACTTCACCCTCCAGACTTCCATCCTTACTCATCACACTGCCCAAGTACAGTACATAAATTCACTCACATTCTCCATATCCTTCCCATCCAATCTCACTGTACATTCACTGGCTTCACTTCTCTCGAAGACCATCACTTTACTTTTCCCTACATTCACCTTTAGATTCCGTTTCTTACACACTCTCCCAAACTCATCTCCCAAGCCTTGCAGCTCCCCTTCGTCTTCGCTCAACAACACAGTATCATCTGCAAACAACAGTACAGGGAGTTTTCAAACACTGCCCTCTCTCGCTAGGGCCACTCCAACATCCACTGCCCAACCTTGTATCTCTTTTATAACCCCATCCATGTACAGATTGAACAACCATGGAGACATGACACATCCTTGTTTCAATCCAACCTTCAAATGGAAAGATTCACTCAGTTTGCCATCCACACGCACTGCAGCCTTAGCACCCTCATACATACTCTTCACTGCCTTCAACAACTTCCCATCCACTCCATAAATTCTTAATACCTTCCACAAACCTTGTCTATCCACCCTGCCATATGCTTTCTCCAGATCCATGAAGGCTGCATACAACTTCTTGCCCTTCTCTAGAAACTTTTCCACTAAGGATCTAAGAATGAATATCTGGTCTACACAACCTCTTCCCTTCCTAAAACCTCCTTGTTCTTCTCCAACTAATTCCTCTGTAATTTCCCTAAGTCTGTCAATAAGTATCCTACCATATACTTTTCCTATTACACTGAGAAGGCAAATGCCCCTATGATTACCACACACTGCTTTTTCCCCTTTTCCTTTGTCTATCTATCTATTGCCAGACACCCCAATCCCGCAAGGGGTGGCCACAAACAAATCGCCTCCATGTCACTCTGTCCCCTGCCATTGCACTACCATGCTTCCAACTCACACCCCCCTCTCTCATATACCTCTCCACTCCATCCCTCCATCTCATCCTCGGCCTCCACCTCACTCACATACACTCTCCTCGTCAGTCTTTCACTCTCCATCCTCTCCACATGCCCAAACCACCTCAGCGTGTTTCTCCTAACGCTTCCCATCACGTCCTCAACCACACCATAATGCTCCTTCACTTCCTTCTTTGTTAGTCTGTCTCTCCATGTGACTCCACATGCTCCTCTCAAATTGTACAGAGGAATATTTATACCTGACTTCCAATCCTCCAGGACTCTGCTTCCATTCTATTACTATCTCTCCCCCATGCTTCAGCATTTCACCACACACTCCATCAATTCCTGGGGCTTTCCCCATTTTAACTTTCTTCATTGCTTCCACCACTTCCATCCTGGTGATTTCTTCCTCTCTTCTCACAATCCTCCTTCTCCCTGCCATTCCCCAGCCACTTATACTTGCATTACTTTCATTCTCTATGTTCAACAGTTCTTTAAAGTGTTCTCTCCATCTGTTCACTTTTTCTCCCTTCTCCACTAGTAATCTACCATTTTTATCTTTCATACCCCCACTGACTTCATTGGCACCCTGTCTGGCTCTCTTTACCTCCTTCCAGAACATTTTCTTACATTCCCTCCACTTTGCACTCAAATTCCTTCCAAATTCCTCATCCACTCTCTTCTTACTCTCTCTTACTAATCTTTTCACCTCTCTCCTCCTCACTACATATAACTCTCTCGTCCGTTTCTCAGCTTCTTCGACGCCCCTGTTTCTCATCCACTCATTATATGCTTTCTTCTTTTGTGCCACAGCCTCTCTCACCTCTTCAGTCCACCATGCTGTTCCCTGAACCCCCTTTCGTCTTCTCTTCACCCCACACACCACCTCACATGCTGCACAGAATTCTTCTGTGAATACATTGCACACACCTTCCACGTCCCCCATCTGCTGCAATCTATATTTACCCAATTGCTCCTCCACTTCCCTTATATATTCAGCCTTTATTCCATCCTCTTGTAACTTTTCTTCCCTCCTTGTAACAAATACTTCCTCCTGTCCTTCCCTTCTTCTCTTCCTCCATCTTGTTTGGATTCTGATTCTGGCCACCACCAATTGGTGGTCAGAAAGTCCACTCCCCTAACCTCTATATACTCTTGCATCCATTACACATTTTCTCATCCTTTCATCCACACACACATAGTCATTGCCTTCCGTTCATTCATTCCCCCGTCCTCTCTTCTCACCACTCGCCATGTATACCTATGGATCATTTTGTGCCTGAAGAGGGTATGGTGTGGCATGAAAATGAAAAGTCAGAAGTGAGAACAATGGAGGAATGTATGTGGAGTACAGGGAGTGGATAGGATACAAAACAGTGTGATTCGTGAAGATGCAGAGTGAGGAAGTTTGTGGACACCAGAAGCAAAGAGAGTATACTGAGATGGTATGGTCATATGGAGAGTATGGCTAACAATAGTGTTGTAAAAGATATATCTAAGCGAATTTGAAGGGGGAAGGAGGCAAGAAGGTGGAGGGATATGATGGATGAGTGTGTGAGGAAGAGAGGTATGGAAGTCGGTGAGGCAAGGGGACTGACAGGAGATCGAGCTGGCTGGATGAATGTTGTAAGAAGAAGTGCATGATCAGGGATTTGGCACCCCTTTTTAATGTGACAGCGTTCAGATTGACTCTATCAGATACATTTATGTGAAGCTACAAAATGTGGTGAAAGTTTTTGGCATTTCAGATAGAACCAGGATTCCAGGGGCTTGAATGATGAGTGAATGGATGCGTGGCCTATTGGATTGGGCAAACTTGGGCTGTCTGGACTTTGCTACTCCTCACCCTGCCCTAGGGTGGGAAAGAAGGTCCGTATGATGATGGTAATGGTGATGATGATAATTTCCTAAATGCAGTGAAGACTGAAACTCAGTACACAAGTAGTTAAGTTTGCTATAGCTTTACTAGATGTAGGTAGGGAAGAAAATCTATAAACATATTGAGAATTTGAGTGTACGATCACTGTGGGGTGGCTAACCAGGGATGGCTGGGTGTATGGGTGTGTTGCACTGACTTGCACATGCTCATACTTCCCGTCTGGCAGCTTACAGGCACTAGCAGATGCTTCCATGTCACTTTATACTATTCCATTTTTGTTCCTAGTAATTTCACGAAAAGAAACTCACCTCTAGATTCTAGAAAAATAATTATCCAGATGCATTCACTCAGTGGGATATCTGCTGATCGTGGTGTCTGCTTACATTCTGTCGACAGATGGCAGCACGTATGTTTAACATAAACGAAGAACAAGAGAACAACAGATAAGTCCTAAATAAAATGTGGAAAATACGAGGGAAAAAAAAGCGTAATATTACAGCTACATTGTGTTTAAAAATTTCTTTACTGGTGGTCAGAGTCGGGACTTTTTTACTGACTGACTCTGACTTCAGCATCACCATGACTCCACAGCCCTGGTCATAATCAGCACACCACCAAATTTTTTTTCCTTATCTTTCCTCCATACATTCTTGTCATTCCCTCCCAACACATTCATATCGATGTCACTGTTCAACTTGGTTTCAGTCTGACATACAATGTCTGGTTCCTTCTCTTCTATATAATCACTCAACTCCATTGTCTTGGCTACCTGTTCATCCATATTACTATGGCAGCTTACAGGCACTAGCAGATGCTTCCATGTCACTTTATACTATTCCATTTTTGTTCCTAGTAATTTCACGAAAAGAAACTCACCTCTAGATTCTAGAAAAATAATTATCCAGATGCATTCACTCAGTGGGATATCTGCTGATCGTGGTGTCTGCTTACATTCTGTCGACAGATGGCAGCACGTATGTTTAACATAAACGAAGAACAAGAGAACAACAGATAAGTCCTAATTAAAATGTGGAAATTACGAGGAAAAAAAAAGCGTAATATTACAGCTACATTGTGTTTAAAAATTTCTTTACTGGTGGTCAGAGTCGGGACTTTTTTACTGACTGACTCTGACTCCAGCATCACCATGACTCCACAGCCCTGGTCATAATCAGCACACCACCAAATTTTTTTTCCTTGTCTTTCCTCCATACATTCTTGTCATTCCCTCCCAACACATTCATATCGATGTCACTGTTCAACTTGGTTTCAGTCTGACATACAATGTCTGGTTCCTTCTCTTCTATATAATCACTCAACTCCATTGTCTTGGCTACCTGTTCATCCATATTACTATATATATATATAGTTTTTAAGTTTCGCACTTCGTGTACCTTTTCCATTTCCCTCATTACTTTTCTTTATATGTGGCATGTGTTAGGGGTGTACTGCTGTATGTTAGTGAGACCTGGGCAGTAAAAGAAGAGGTTATTCATAGGCTCACACATACAGAAATGACAGTGATAGATGGATGTGTAGTGGGTCTGTGAATGCAAGGCATTAGGGTGCTAGGCTCGTGACTGAAGGATGGGACTGGAATGCATTGGTGCTTGATGAGAAGGGGTAAATTGTGATGGTTTAGGCCTGTGGAGAGGATGGAGGATGTCAGCTGGGTGTAGAAAGTGAGAAGTGTGAATGTCGGTGGCAGGGTTGTGAGAGGCAGACCGAAATAGACCTGGGAGACCCCAGGGATAAGGGACTGAATTGTGAGGCTGCCAGAGATCGAGCAGCATGTTTGTTGTTAACTTACTTTATTCCACTTGCTACCTTGTTTTTATATACTGCTTCTTGATCCTCATATCAGTCACTCAAAAAAAAAAAAAACTTTTTTTCCTTACAACAAACACTAAAAAACTTCTCACTCTTGCCTTGATTTAAATCCCTCCTTATGACATTGTTTTTGCTCTCTTCCGTATTACTGTACTGAGTCTCCATGAAGCATCTAGAATTTCCTTGGTAACACTACAGCATCACAATGGCTCCACCCAAGACTCCATCTATTACCCCTGTCAAGCGCAGTCATATGCTCACCAACCTGAGTAAGTGTTTCGCCATTGCATGGTTGGGTGACGATTATGCCAGTGATTAACAAACGCTCTTAATGCACGATACTGTCTTGGCACCAGTTTTATGTAATGCACATCTTTGTTTGCAGTAGGTTAGGTAGGTTTTAATCACTGGGGGGTCCTGGGGGCAAAGCCCCCAGTTAGGTTTCAGTGCTTCCAGTTGGGCTTTCACTGCTATTTCTATCTATCTATCTATTGCCAGACGCCTCAATCCCGAACGGGGTGGCCACAAACAAATCGCCTCCATGTCACTCTGTCCCCTGCCATTTCACTACCACGCTTCCAACTCACACCCCCCTCTCTCATATACCTCTCCACTCCATCCCTCCATCTCATCCTCGGCCTCCCCCTCCCTCTCGCCCCCTCCACCTCACTCACATACACTCTCCTCATCAATCTTTCACTCTCCATCCTCTCCACATGCCCAAACCATCTTAACGTGTTTCTCCTAACACTTCCCATCACGTCCTCAACCACACCACAACGCTCCTTCACTTCCTCATTTGTTAGTCTGTCTCTCCATGTGACTCCACATGCTCCTTTCAAATAACTCATTTCCACTGCTCTCACTCTTGATTTCTGTCCTTCCAACAGGGTCCAAGCTTCACTTCCATATGTCAGAGTTGGTATCGCAATACTGTCATGTAACAACTTTTTCACTTCCATGCTCACCTCCCTGTTTCTTATCACTGCTTTCAACGAACCAGCAACCTTCCTTCCCTGCTGTACCCTTTCGAGCACTTCTCCCTCCAGACTACCATCCTTACTCATCACACTGCCCAAGTACTTAAATTCACTCACATTCTCCATATCCTTCCCATCCAATCTCACTTTACACTCACTGGCTTCACATCTCTCGAAGACCATCACTTTACTCTTCCCCACATTCACCTTTAGATTCCGTTTCTTACACACTCTCCCAAACTCATCTACCAAGCCTTGCAGCTCCCCTTTGTCTTCACTCAACAACACAGTATCATCTGCAAACAACAGTACAGGGAGATTCCACACACTGCCCTCTCTCACTAGGGCCACTCCAACATCCACTGCCTGACCTTGTATCTCTTTTATAACCCCATCCATATACAGATTGAACAACCATGGAGACATGACACATCCTTGTTTCAATTCAACCTTCAAATGGAAAGATTCACTCAGTTTGCCATCCACACGCACTGCAGCCTTAGCACCCTCATACATACTCATCACTGCCTTCAACAACTTCCCATCAACTCCATATATTCTTAATACCTTCCACAAACCTTGTCTATCCACCCTGTCATATGCTTTCTCCAGATCCATGAAGGCTGCTTACAACTTCTTGCCCTTCTCTAGAAACTTTTCCACTAAGGATCTAAGAATGAATATCTGGTCTACACAACCTCTTCCCTTCCTAAAACCTCCTTGTTCTTCTCCAACTAATTCCTATTTATGGTTTTAAATTGTATACATTTGAGTTTGTGTGGTGTGGTGACATCACGTCCTGTTGGCGGGATTGGCAGTAGACACGCTATCGAAGACAGTCAGGCGGCTTTCTGTAGTATCGCTAAGTTGGTATATTTCGTTTGTTCTCCATTATTATTTTGATTAAAAATCAAATGTTAATCATCTGAGGTGTATGTAGCACTAAAATAATTTTCATTGAGAATGTAGGTCTATAAGAAAACAGCTCAAATCAGTATCACTTTCTTTCATATTTACTGGTATTTTTTCCATTTTTATTGAATATTTTTTGAATGACAAAGATGATCAGGAACCTAACCCCCCAATTTCTTAATAATCTTATGGGAAATATAGGTTCATTATTTGACCAGTTCGTTGTTCAGCCACTTTTTATGGAACACATCTCTGTCGAATAGTGGGGGAGAGGTGTAGTCCGAAAGTCCCTTGGTCCCCTGCCATTTGGATTACGGGAATTTTACCATATGATTGCACATCAGCTTCTTTCCTCTGTGTCTTGCACCACTTTTTCTTTCTTCTGTACAGTCTTAATTACTTAATCATCTTGCCCACTTTTGCTTATTTCAGCTCTGTTCTTATTTTTCTGTTTCTGCTCAATAATTTTTCTGAGGCTTGTTAATTCTTTCTTTCCCACATTCTGCCACTGCTCTTACATGTTCTTCCTCCTCAATTGCTGCAACTACAGTATTTGCCTTTTCGTTGCCATCCCTCAATTTCTTCTTCAGCTCAATTTCTTCATTTGCACTTTTGTTTATTAGTTCCATCAATCTGGTATTGTTTCTCTTCTTTTTTTGTTTTCCTTTCAGCTGTCACTTCTTTCATTTGACTCTCCAGTAATTCGGTTTTTATAAATACCAAATTAAACACATTTCACATTTTCATTGTTATTTTGTCCTAAATCGTCGGAAATTTCTCTACAGTTTTCTCACTAAACTGTTTTCCCACTGCATGGGTTTGTTACTTATCACCGACTCCATATTGATACTTGGTATCACTTCAACTTTTATATATGATCATCCATGGTACTTTCTCCGGCCCAGGTTTTTATGGGCCAGACTACTTAACTGTATTTACAAAGTAGGACAACTCCCTCTCAACACTACAAAACTAGATAATGAGGGTTCTTGAAGAGCTGGCTCAGCCAATGTCAGCCATCTGTGGTGTCATCTGTGTGTGTGGAGATCAAAGTTGGGATTTTTTTTTTTCTTAATAAAAATCAGATTTTTAAAAATTTAAATCAGATTTTTAAAACTCTGTAATATATATATATATATTTTTCAGCCCTATTTGTGCCTTTGGGAAATCTGTCAAAATAGTACCATACTGGGTCTTTTTTCCTCCCACTTGCTGCAATGCTTCAATTAGGCATGATTGTATATCACTGTTCAAATAAACAGATTTAACAAAACAAATTAGTAATGTGAATGGGAAGTGGGAGTAAGGCAATGCACCACAGGTTAGCCCTTTTTGGTATGGGGGAGGTTAATAACACTGTCAGATACTAAAGAAATTTGCCAACTTGTCTTTTATATTTTGTCTTATTAGGATCATAATCATTAGATTGAATCATGTTATTGTGTATTTAAAGAAGAGTTTAGTTCATATGTTAACACTGAGTATAGTCACATTCATTGTTATTATCAAAGAGCCTCCTTTGTTTTTTAATATTTGCCTTGTAACAAGAGGCAGTTATTGGTGCCTGACTTGTTCAAGATCAGTACAGGAAGAGTACAGGCCAAGCAGACTTGATGCATCTGTACAATACACATCCATCACATTTTCTGTCTTCTTCATTTTTACTGTTTTTCTATAAAAGAATTCCATTTTGATTTAAATCATTATTTCTTCACTTTGATATAATTTGTTTTAAGTCGTCACTCATCATCATCATCCTGACATCCTTTCCCACCCTCGAACAGGGTGAGGAGTAGCAGTGTCCAGACAGCCCAAATTTGCCAAGTCCAGTGGGTCTCACTTCCATTCACTCATCATTCAAGCCCCTGGAATCCTGGCTCTATCGGATACACCAAATTTTTTTTACTGCGTTCTGTAGCTTCACACAAACATATCCAATAGAGTCAGTCCGGACACTGCCATGTTAAAAATGGGTGCTAAATTCCTGATCATGCACTTCTCCCCACAATATTCATCCAGACAGCTCGATGTCTTGTCATTTCCCTAGCCTCACCGACTGCCAAACCTCTTTTCCTCACACACTCATTCACCATATCTCCACCCTCTCCTTGGCCTACCTCACCTCCTCTCTCCTTCATATCTCCACCCTCTCCTTGGCCTACCTCACCTCCTCTCTCCTTCAGATGTGCACAGATATACCTTTTTCACCACTCCATTGTTATCCATTCTCTCCACATGACCATACCATCTCAGTACACTCTCTTCAACCCTGGTGTCCACTGACTTCCTCACTCCACATCTTCCACGAATCACATTATTTCGTATCCTATCCACCCTCTGTACTCCACATACATTCCTCAGGAGTCCCATCTCCACTGCTTCTACTCTTGACTTTTTATTTTCATGCCACACCATAGTCTCACATCCATATGTTAAAGTTGGCACTAACACTCCTTCATGTAAGCCTCATGCAGTTGCAACACTCAAGCCTCTGTTTCTTATCAAGGCCTTCATTGCATCAGCTACCTTCCTACCTTGTGTCACTCTACTTCACTTCTTTTGCACATTTTCCTCTGTTTTCTGTCACTGTACCCAGGTATTTGAACTCTCTCATCAATTCCAGTCTCTCTCCATTCACTGTAACATTGCTCTGGGAGTCACCTTCTCTCTCAGTAACCATCGCTTTACTCTTTTCTACATTTACTCTCAAGGCGCGACACTCACAGACATCACCAGAACTCTGCATTAGCCTACCAAGTTCTTGACTGATATTTGCAAGCAGTACTGCATCATCAGCATACCACAAATTTGAAATATTCCATCCATCACCATTCATTACCAACACCATCCCCCTCTCCATTACTCATGTTTTTACTTCTCTTATCACCCAATCCATGTAAATATTGAACAACCATGGGGACATCACATGACCTTGTCGCACGCCCACACTGATCATGAACCATTCATTTAGATGCCCATTAACCCATACACATGCTTCACTACCATCATAAAAACACTTGACAGCACCTAGCAGCTTACCATCTACACCATACATGCACAAAACTTTCCACAATCCTTCTCTGTCCACTTTGTCGTATGCTTTTTCCAAATCCATGAATGCCATAAACACCTTATGGTCCTGCTCACAAGCCTTCTCTCCAATCTTTCTCACTGCAGATATCTGAATCACACATCCTCTGTCACTCCTAAAGCCACCCTGTTTATCACTCATTAGGACTTCTGAAATGTCTCTTACTTTACTTTCTCTGTAATAGTAATTCCATAATACTTCCATGGTCGTTGGTTGTCAATTTAAATCACGTGATTTAAATCATTGGATTTAAATCATGACAACCCTGGTGGAGGTGCATATGACAAACCATACACTCCCCTTTTTGATGTACTAGTATGACATGAATTTGAGAAGTTAAGAGTGAAGGTAATGGAAATGGTACTGTTAAAGAATACTGTATGTGCAGTAGACCCTTTCCATACCAGATCAATTAGGGGCAAGCCATATCCAATCAAGCCGATAGTCTGGTAACTCCGATGGTCTCTCTTCCCCCCCCAAGCACATAGTGGAAAATTATTCAGTAAAATAGCATATTCTACTTCTAGAAAATTAAAACTATATCCATCCTACCCAAACTTGGCTCATAATGTCACATCCATTTCATAGCACTTTGTCATGGCTAGCCCAAGCAGGAGGGAAAAATCAGCACCAGCATTGGTAACTGCGTTCTGAATCACCCGAGTGCGAGAAATCATCCAGTAGGCCTGTTTCATGCACCCATGTAATGGATATTGTACAGTATATTAAATGCAAAGGAATGTCTGATGGTCCCAGAGTTGTCCAGTAGATCACATGGTTTTTCCAGTTTAATGGATGGTGTCCGATATGTACGACAGTTTTTCTGGAGCCTTCAAAGTACTGTACTGTATCTGTTAAATCCAATATCCGGTCTAGTGAGGTATGGTAAAACGAGAGTTTACCATATATGGGTTATATAGCTTGGGCAAGATAAGAAACATGAGTCATTAACCTCTTATCCTATGGATTGCACAATTATCTTTTTTTTATCCCACCCCATGGTGCACAAGAAATGAATTTTTTTTTTTTTTAAGTTTTTGTTTCTTATAAACTTGAAGATAAACTTCCAGGGCATCATCTGGTGATCTGGTGGGGGGAAAAAAAAAATCTCTCTCTCTCTCTGTCTTTGCATAGCACCATGCATAAGTTTGCATAGGGGAGGAATAGTTAGCGGTGATGCACGGCCATTGGAAGGTTAGCACAGCCAGAGCTGTGGCTCGCAACATGACACTTCCCAGCCTGACCTGTGGCTCGCAATCCACGGGTTAATGGCCCCCAGCATTGAATGATGCCATACAGTATGAATGCTGTAGTCGTCAAATTTGCGCGATCTATAAAAAACTGCGAACAATTATGGGAAGTGGCATGTTTACACAAACCTACACTTCCATCCCAAGCACTCAGGCAGTCATTACTTGCATGTAGTAGTAGTAGTAGTAGTGGTTGTTCCCTAGGCAGTCTGGCCGAACTGCCTCGAGTCCCTTAGGAAGGCCATGGCTGAGACCGGGTTTTCCCATAGAGCATTCAAGGAGTGTATGTCGTGTTGTTGGCGCAGGGGATTGTATGCAATCCAGTCTTCCATAATGTGCTTAATAGTATGGAGTACTGTGTTGCATCCTGGACAGGTATCAGCAATGGAGTCATCCAGCCTCTTCTGATAACTTAAGAGGGCTGGATAGATGATGCCCACATCTCAGCCTGGCAAGGTGCACCCTGTCCTCATGAGGGAGGTAGGATTCAGAAGGGTGGATATTAGGAGGCCGTGCATGCAGCTGTGTGTTGTCCTTGAGTGACTGAATGGAGCGGCGAGTGATTTGAGCATAGATATGCTTCTGGAAGCTAGTTTGAGGCAGGCGAGGGGGGAGAGATCACAGTATTTGTGTATGATTTCGTGTGCTGGGTGTTGTTTTGATGTTCTTTGGTGTATGTGGATGTGCTGCCATGTAGTGTAATGGATGGTGTGGGTTTGTGGAGGCTGCTGCAAGAATTTGGGTGCCTTTCATGTCTAGATGATCCTTGACTTTGAGGACTTTGGTTTCTTGGTGTAGGTGGTCTGTATGTGTAGTAGCAGTGCAGCCTGTGATTATTTTTAAGGCCTTGTTCTGTATGGTCTGTAGAGTGTTTCAGTGAGGTTAGAAGCCCATGCAGTGCTTGCATAGTTCATCACTGAACATATATATTGTTTGTATACTGTGGTGGTGATTTCTATGTTGTGTCTGAATTTTAATTTTGCATGGGCAAGTGACCTTAGGGCGTTGAGTCTAGGTGTTAAATTATTATTACTGTTTGTGATGTGTTGTTTAAATAACATTGATGTATGTTACAACAAGGATTTTGTATGTGTGTGTGTGTGTGTGTGTGTGTGTGTGTGTGTGTGGTAGGGTAGTGTTTTTTTTGGGTGAGGTGTGGAATGTGTCTATGTTTTGCTGTCCAGTTTGTGAGAAGGGTCACTGTAGATTTGGTTGGGGCTATTGTGAGTATGTTTGTGGTGAACCATTTGTATAGTGTGCTGAGGAAAGGTTGGAGGATGTGTGCGGCTGTGTTTGCATTTAAGTGTGTACATATAAGTGTTATGTCATCCTCCTAGGAGGTTATATGTATTTGTGGTGTGCAGGATGTGGATATGTTGTGCATACCCACACCCCACACACCCACACCCACACGCTATGTATTGGGTAAAGAGAGTAGGGGACAAAACAGATCCATGAGGGACGCTGTTTGTGAAGTTTCTGATGTTCGATGACTGACCAGCAAATGTAACATGTGCACATCTGCCTGCTAAATAGTTTGTCAGCCATCATTTTGTGTTAATGTGTTGAATATTTTGTTTGTTTGTGGTAGGTGGGGGTGCTCACCATCCATTCACTCGATGTAGTGCTGCTCCCGGGTGTCTGGCCTTTCCTCTCCTCCATCCTTCTTTCCTTCAATCCTTTTCTGTCCTTTCTTTCCTTCATCCTTTCCTTGTCCTTCTGCCTATGGGTGACTTTACACTCCCTCTTCTGTCTTTCCTTCATTCTCTCCTCGTTCTTCTGCCTGTGGGTGACATGGTTTCCTGAACACCAGGTAACCATTTAGTATGCTGGGTGGTAACCATATAACCAAATTTTGGTGCCTGGTGGTTTAGTGAGTAATTATGGCACTGCAATCGGATTGAGCCTGTGAAGGTTTATATCCAAGGGATGGTTGGGGTTTATTGCTCATGTAGTGCCACTCAGGGATGAGTGAGGGTCTTCACTCTCATCTTAAATGTCAGGACCAACTTGCCTAGCCCCGGGCTCCTACACTCTTCTGTGGGGTGACATAGGATTGGATGATGGATGGATGGATATTTTGTTTGTGAGGTTGTGGTGGGTGATGGCATCAAAGGCTTTGCTATTATCTAGTGTGATCAGGAGTGTTCTGTGTGGTGGCCCAGCTGAATCGATGCCATCAAAAACTCAGTGTAAGGTCTGTAAAAAGAGTGTTCGTGGAGTGTAGTGGCCTAAAACCATGTTGTGATGGGCCTAGGGGGATGTGAGGTGCTACTAATTGTAATACCAGTCATTCATTGACTTTGGAGGGGGTGCAGAGGAGTGTGATGGGGTGGTGTGAGGAAGTTAACATGGGATCTTCATTGGGTTTGGGGATAGCGATAATAGTACAGTACCATGCTTCTAGTTGTTGGGTATAATGTTGTGAGTAGCTGTAGTTTGAAATGTTGGTGAGTGCTTGTATGCCTTGTGGTCCAAGGTGTTTAAGGTATATGTTGCTTATGTTGTCTGGGCCGCAGGCAGATGAGTGCTTAAGGTTGCTATTGATGTACTTCGTCTGGTTGTAAGTAAAGGGTGCAAAGTCTGGGTCTGTGGGGAACTGTCTCTTGCGTCGGTTGTCGCGATGGGGGTTTATATAACTGGCCTGTGAAAAGTGATTGAAGGGACTGTTTGCTTGTTGTGATGGCAGTGTGTAATTGTGTAGTGTTGCTGTTGGGAAGTGTGATGCTGTTTAGTGTTTTGTTGAGTTTGCTGGTGTTTGTTTTGTGATCAAGTGTTTGGAGATAATTATTCCAGTTTAGTGTTTGCTGCTCTGATATCTTATTGTTTGAGTGTTGAGTTCTTGTATTTGTTATACTGTGTCTAGTGTATTGAGTGTTGGGGAGCATTGTAGTGTGTCGCATTGACTGATGAGGCCTTGAATTTCTGATGTGAAGTTGTGATTGTGTCTCTTTCTGGTGCCTCTAGGGATGTGTTTTTTCTGCATTTTGCATAATTGTGTAGAAAGTGTACACAGTGGTGTTGATGTTTGTGATGGGTGTACTGTTTAATGTTTCAGAGTGTTGTTCTGTTTCATTTGTGAAGGCCTTCCAGTTGGCTGTCATATAACTAGTGTGTGTGTCTGTGGCCAGCTGGGGTGATTCTGGTTTTGGTAGTGATGATGACTGGGAGATGGTCAGATCCAAGGGTTTTGACCACTCTCCAGGATGTTGTGGAGGTGAGGTTTGGGGAGCAGAAGGTGATTTCTGGGGATGATGGGAGGAATTGGGCTTGGTGTGGGATTTGGGTATGTTGATGGAGATTGTTGAGGATGAAAAGATGATTTGTTTGGGACTGTAGTACCAGCCTTTTGTCTGTGTCAGGGTTGTTGACATGACAGCCGACACCTTGGGGCTGAAACCTCTACCCAGGATGATGTTGGGTATGTTAGTGATGTGGTATATTTGAGGAGAATAACTGTGTGGTACTGTTATCACTCACTGGTTTATGTGTTATGGGCGAGTATGTAGTCATTTGATGACTCTTTCCTTTAATCGTATCAAATCACAGGATGGATTTAAGAAGCTAAAAATACACATTTCCAGGTGTGCCATACAATTCTCTTCACATCTGTTAAAAAAAGAAATTATTTTCTAAATTCGAAAAAATGGTCCTGTTAGTGGCGTGTGGTACACACAAATGTATTACCTCACAGCCATTGAGGGGTTAAAGATGTGGAGAAGATCAATCTTGATCAAAAAGTAGAAGTTTGTGTGCTAATGAGGAAAGCTGTACTGTATATGAATGAATTTAAGTGTGGGTTTTAGGCATGCATTGCCTAAAAAGATTGTTTGATATTGTAAGTGGGTGTACAGGTGTGAGAAAGCAGAATATAAAAACTGAAATTGTGAAATTATGTGACAAAGAATAGAGATACACATGACAAGGGCTGCACTTCATTTATAGTTTGGTTGTTACCAAAATGCCATAAACCCCTCAAGAGTTTTTTCATATCTCCTTCACTAATAGAATGACAGTTTTATCCTTCCTGCCCCCAGATGATTTTTGACAGGTTAGGAAGGACATCTTATAGTGAAGGGACTAGAACTAGTCTCCATTAGCTTCTTTTCTGAGGTGACAACTTATGGTATGTTAATTTGTACCACTCCCAGCCCTTCTCACACAACTTCACAACTGGACTCTCATGGGAAATGTTATATACTGATGCCTTGGTGCTGATCCCAGAGAATGAAAGGGTAGCCGAGGAAAGATGTAGGTAGGAAGAGTAGAGATGGAATGGGATACAACTGTTTGAGAGTGAATGTGAATAAAACAAAACATGATGGTTTCTAGGGCAGGTGGCAGTACTGTTATAGTGGAAGGAGTATGGCCACATTGAGGTGGTTTGGCCATGTGGAGAGGATGGAGAGTGAGTGGCTGATGAGGAGAGTGTATATGAGTGAGGTGGAGGGGGGGGAGGGGGAAGCCAAGGATGAGATGGAGGGATGGAGTGGAGAGGTATATGAGAGAGGGGGGTGTGAGCTGGGAGCAGGGCAGTGAAATGGCACTTTGTGGCCACCCCTTACGGGATTAAGGCATCTGGCAGTAGATAGATAGTATGGCCATGTGAAGTTTGCCACATGGGTGTAGAAAATAAATCCATTTCATGCAATTCTCCATCCACTCACACAGTGTAGTGCTGCTTTGGGTGTCTACCCTTTTCTCCCGTCTATCCTTCCTCTTCTGTCTTTCATTCCTTCATTCTTTCCTCATTCTTCTACCTACAGGTGACTTTACACTCCCTCTTCTGCCTTTCTTTCCTTCATTGTTTCCTCTTCCTTCTGCCTATGGGTGACTCTGAGTGACAAGCCAAATGGTTTCCTGTACACCAGGAAGCCATTTACTATGCTGGGTGGTAACCATATAACCAAATTATGGCACCTGGTGGTTTAGTGGGTGATTAAGGTGCTCTAGTCAGGTTGAGCCTGTGTAGGTTCATATCCAAGTGGTGGTTGGGGTTTATTGCTCACGTAATGCCACCCAGGGATGAGTGAGTCTGGTCACTTTCATTGTAAATGTCATAACCAACTTGTCTAGCCTCAGGTTCCTATGCTTCTTATGGGGCGACATAGGATTGGATGATGGATGCATGTATGGTACTGTATATGATAAGAGGGTGCACAAGAGATGTGGTTGTATTGGAGGTAGGCTGCAAAATAACACCCCTTTTATGTGTATGATATGTAAAGGAGAGCATGCAGGAGAGAGCTGAAAAAGGATTAATCTTGCTCAAGAGACTTTTGAGTGTGTTGAGGAGTTTTGTTATTTGAGGGACTTGGTATGTGCTGGAGATTGGGTTGGAGCTAGCTCATTAGCAAGGATTAGAAGTTTAGGATGTTGTTGCATTGTTTGACATTGCAAGGGTTCTCCCTCTATGCCAAAAGGTCCTTGTATGCCACACGTGTTAGGAGTTTAACGCTGTCTGGTAGTGAGACTTAGGCAGGCAGAGATGAGAATGATCATGTGGATGTGTAGTGCATCCTTGAATGACAGGCCTAGAAGGATTAGGATTGCAAATGAAGAGTTGAGAGGAAGGATGGGACTTGAATGTATTATTGATATGATGAGAAGGGGTAGGTTGAAATGATTTGGACATGAGGAGAGAGTGGAGGATGACAGCTGGGTGCAAAGTTAAAGGTGTGACTGTTGAGAGTAGAGTTGTGAGAGGTACACTTGTAAGGATGGAATGAGGTCATACAGTGTGATCTGAGGGGAAAGGAGCAAAATAGAGAGATCACTAGAGATCGAGCAGCTTGGAGAGCCCCCATTAGGTAGCCGAGCCCGATACTTGCAAGCATATTGGAGCCGTTTTAACTAGAATAAAATCTAGATGAGTTTTCCAAATTTTGGGAATGCCACAATATGCATTTGAGTACAGTAGTTGCTAAAGTTTGTATGAGGGCATGGGTGCCTTGTGGTCCTAAATGTTTCAGGTGTAGACTGCAAATATTATCCATCCCTGGTCGTGTAGAGTTCTTTATTTTCTCTATAATGTTGTGTGTCTGTTGTGGAGAAAGCAGTTATATTATGCTTTGGTGGAAAAGACTGTCAGTGCAAAAGAAGATTGTTTTTCAGACTTGTTGCATCTTGGTGTAGGGTGACTTTGGCTAGCATAATGGTTTATTAGTATGTTTGCCTGTTCTTTGTATGAGGGAATGTTCAAGGAGATGGCAGTGTAGGTCATGGAGGTACGTGTTTGATTTAGTGATACAGCAATCCCCCGCCAACCACGGGTTCACCAACCGCGAAATTCACTTATACAGTACATGGTAATATTTTCATATACCAAATCACATACCGCAGGGCCTTGGTTCACATACACATGGTGTGCAGTGGCTGCCACCAAGTGGCAGCAACTTTCTCCCATGATAGTAGCTTTCCCACCTTCCAGTTCAGTCTGTGTTGCTAGTGGGAGCTGAATGGGAGGCTGTGTATAAATTTAAAGGATTCCCAGAAGTTAGGACCAAGGTCAAGCAGATAGTGGATGCTGCCAGATATTAGGGAGGCGAAGAGTTGGCTGACATCCAGGATGAGGATGTCAAGCAGCTGCTGGAGTCACACAATGAGTTAAGTGAAGAGGACCTTGAAGAAACTTTAGTTGTATGAGGATGATGATGATGAGGACAACAGTGAGGAGAGTAACAAAATGGCTCTTGCTAATCTTAGCAAAGAATTGCTCATGACCAACAGTTTTGCTGACTTCTTCACTGACGTAGATCCCTTTGTGGAACGGAGTCTAAAATTCAAGCATGGTTTGGACACGATATTGGCTCCATACAAACAGTTGCAAAAGTTCTCCAGGATAAAATGAAGCAATCATCTATCCTGCACTACTTTAAGCAATCATCAAAGTCAGTTGATAGTGGTCCCTAGCCTACCACCAGCACAACACATTAGCCAGCTAATAACCTTCATAATTCTAAGGTGTACAGTAAATCACTTTCTACCATACTTTTGATTATTTGTTTATGATTACATTTGGTACTATGAAATATTGGGCAATATAGACCAGAAAAATAGTAGATACTATTCTTATTATTGCCCTTTTACTTTTGACCATGGAATGTGAGAGGAGTGAATGATGAAGTGAAAGAGAGAGAGATTGTTCAGGTGCTTGAAGATGCAGGAGTGGATGTATGTCGAGTGACTGAAACTTAATGGAAAGGTGAAAGGGTGTGAGAATGGGAATACGGTTTAGGAATATGTGCGGGAGTTAATGAGAATGAGAGGGCAAGAGAGGGAGTATGTGTGATGATAAGCAAGAAGTGGAAGGAGAATATAAGAGAGTATGGAACAGTGGGTGCAAGGATTGTATGGGTGAGGATGAAAGTAGGTATACAAGCTTAGGCGATTGTATGTATGTATGCGCCGACAGAGGACCGAGTGGCAAGAGTGAAAGATGAGTTTTGGGCAAGTGTAGAAGCATGTATGGACAAGTTTGAGAGGAGCGAGAGAGTGCTTTTGATTGGAGACATGAATGGCAAAGTTGGGAATGTACGAGTGGATGGAGTGGTTGGTCAGTGGGGTGTGCCAGCTGAAGTGGATGGAAATGGTAGTGCCTTGGTGGACATCTGTGCTGGTAAGGGGTTGGCAATAGCCAACACCTACTTTCAGCACAAGATGATCCACAGGTATACATGGAGAATCATGAGGAAGATGGATGGTGAACTTGTAGAACAAAAGGCAGTGATAGATTACGTGTGTGTGGATGAGCGAATGAGAAGACAAGTGTTTGATGCCAGAGTGTGGAGAGGTTAGGGGAATGGAATCTCGGACCATCACTTAGTGATGGCCAAGGTAAGGCTGCAAAGAAAGTGGGTGAAGAGACCAAGGGGAAGACAGGAGGAAATAGCTCCTGTGAGAAGAGTGGAGAAGTTACAAGATAGTGAGAAAATGGCAGAGTATAAGAGAATAGTGGAAGAAAGATTGGGAAGGTACGAGTTAGAGCAGATGGAAGGGGTGGAAGATGTAAGATTTTCACGGAAGAGATAGGCACAGCGTGTAAGGTGGTTTGTGGAATGAAGAGGAGATGCAGGGGTGTGCAAGGGACAGCATGGTGGAATGATGAGGTGAAATGAGCTGTGGAACAAAAGAAGAAGGCATATACTGAATTGCTAGCGAGCAGAGGTAGGGGAGAAGATGTGAGAGAGAAGAGAGAGAGATATGTGAGCTGGAGAAGAGAGGTAAAGAGATTGGTGAAGGAGAGTAAGAAGAGAGTGGATGAGGAGTTTGGGAGGAATCTGAGTGTAAAATGGAGGGAGAATATGAAATTGTTTTGGAAGGAGGTAAAGAAAGTAAGACAGTGTGAAAGGGGAAATAGTAGGGGAGTGAAAGATGGGAATAATAGATTGTTGGTGGAGAAGAGAGAGAAATTGAAGAGATGGAAGGAGCACTTTGAGGATTTGTTGAATGTAGAGAGTGAGAGCAAAGCGAGTATGAGTGGTTGGGGAATGGCTGGGAGAAGAATAGGTGAGAGGAGGGAGGAAGAGATACAGTAGGGTGGAAGTAGTGAAAGCAGTGCAGAAGATCAAGATGGGAACGGCCCCAGGAATGGATGGAGTGTGTGGTGAAGTGCTGAAGTATGGGGGGATTGTTGTGGAATGGATATGGAAGTTGTGTAGTGTGGCTTGGGAAGAGGGAAGGGTTCCAGAAGACTGGAAATCAGGTATAATTGTTGCTTTATATAAAGGAAAAGGGGAGAGAGAAGTTTGTGATAACCATAGGGGTATTTGCCTTCTTATTGTGATTGGAAAAATATGTGGTAGAATACTTATTGATAGGGTTAGGCATATAACAGAGGAGTTGGAGAAGAACAAGGGGGATTTAGGAAGGGAGAAAGGTGTGTAGATCAGATATTTGTTCTAAGATGTTTAGTGGAGAAGTATCTAGAGAAGGGACAGAAAGTGTATGCTGCCTTCATGGACTTGGAGAAAGCTTATGACAGAATAGATAGACAAGGTATGTGGAAGGTATTAAGAATATATGGAGTGGTGGGGAAATTGTTGAGTGCTGTGAAGAGTATGTTTGATGGAGGTAGGTCTACTGTGCAAGTGGATGATGAGCTGAGAGAGTTCTCTGATCTGAATGTGGGACTGAAACAGGGTTGTGTGATGGCTGTTTAATATATACATGGATGGGGTTGTAAAGGAGGTGCAAGTTAGGGCAGTGGATGTGGGAGTGGCTTTAATGAATGAGGGTGAGGTGTGGAAGATTCCGGTGTTGTTTGCTGATGATACAATATTGTTGAGTGAAGATGAACGGGAGTTGCAATATTTGGTGAACGAATTTGGGACAGTGTGTAAGAAGAGGAATCTGAAAGTCATTGTAAACAAGAGTAAAGTTATTGTGTTTGAGAGGAATGAAGTCACAGAATGCACAGTGAGGTTGGATGGTGAGGATATGGAGAATGTGAGTGCATTCAAGTACTTGGGTAGTGTGATGAGTATGGATGGAAGTTTTGGGGATGAAATACTTGAAAGGGTACAGCAGGGAAGGAAGGATGTTGGTTCACTGAAAGCAGTGATGAGAAACAGGGATGTGAGTATGGAAGTCAAGAAGTCACTGCATGATAGTATCGTGATCCCTACCTTGACGTATGGAAGTGAGGCATGAACCTTGCTAAAAGGCAACAAGTCAAGAGTGAGAGCAGTGGAAATGAGTTACCTGAGAGGAGCATGTGGAGTGCCATGGAGGGACAGGTTGACGACTGAAGAAGTGAAGGAACGTTGTGGAGTGGATGTGGATGTGGCTGAGAAGTTTAGGAGAAATACACTTAGGTGGTTTGGACATGTGGAGAGAATGGAGAATGAAACTCTGACTAAGGGGGTGTATGCAGGTGGGGTGGAGGGAGGAAGAGGGAGGAGAAGACTGAGGATGAGGTGGAGGGATGGATTTGAGAGGTATATGAGGGAAAGGGGAGTGAGTTGTGGGGAGGGTAGGCTAATGGTGAGTGACAGAGCGACTTGGAGGTGTTTTGTCTGCAGCCACCCTTTGTGGGATTAGGTTCGTCGGGCTATGGATAGATAGATAGATAGACCTTTGACCAAGGTTTCCCTAACCCCATTTTCCTTATATAAAGTTAACTTCACCAACCATGGTTTTCTCAACCACAGTGGTTTTCAGGAATATAACCCCCATTGTTGGCGAGGGATTACTGTACTGTTAAATGTTTTGTAGAACTGAGAGGTTTTTTGGAGTGAGTGCTGTTAAAAGCCTTTTCAGTTTAAAGTAATGATGTTGATTAAAATCTTGTGACTGCAAGATTTTTTCACAGGTTAGTCCACGGAAAATGATTTCAGTTATATCGGCATATGCTCCACAGGTAGGATTGGATGACGCAGAGAAGGATAGATTTTGGGATGATTTAATACGTGTAGTAAGTGGTATGGGCGATGATGAGGTAGTGGTTCTGGAAGGGGATTTAAATGGTCATGTGGGTGAAGCAGCTCAAGGTTATGAAGGAGTCCATGGAGGATGTGCATATGGTGTGAGGAATGCGGAAGGGGAAAGAATACTCGAGTTTGGGGAGGCTATGGACATGATTGTGTGCAACACACATTTTAGGAAAAGAATGAGTCGGTTGATTACGTACGAGTCCGGGCGAAATAGTAATCAGATAGATTATTTTCTGGTCAGGAGGGTTGATAGGAGATTAGTGAGGGATGTTAAAGTTATTGGAAGCGAGGAGTGTGTGCAGCAGCACGAACTGTTGATTTGTTACGTGGTGCTTAAGGAACGAGTGATGAGAAGGAGGACATATGTACCTAGGAGGAAAATATGGAAGCTGGGAAACCAATCAGTAAGGGATGCCTTTATAGTGAGATGAGGAGAGTGGTGGCTGAACAGGATGCCGTAGATAGAGGCATTAATGAACAGTATAGAGCCCTTAAGAACAACCTCTTGATAGTTACCTATGTAATATGCGGTTGGACAAGAGGCCCACCAAGACATAAAGTAACTTGGTGGTGGGATGAGGTTGTAGAAGCCGCAGTTAAGGAGAAAAGAAGGCTTTTCCGGGAATGGAAGAAGGGTGGTAACAGGGAGGAGTACTTGGCTGCCAAGCGCAGGGCTAGAAGAGAGGTATACAGGGCGAAGTCTGAGTCACAGAGACTTTTACTTGATAATCTAAATCATGGAGAAAGGAAAAATATGATTTTTAGGGTGGCAAATCAGGTGAAGAGGGATAATCGGGACATTGTAGGTGTGCAGTGTGTGAAGAATGATGAAGGAAGGGTAGTGGTGAACAGTGAGGATATTAAAGATGCATGGAGAGAGCATTATAGCCGGTTGTTGAATGAGGAGTTTAATTGGGATAGGGAAGGTTTGGAGCCAGCTGATCCAGTGTTTGGCCCTTGACCTTTGATTGACGCTGCTACTGTGAGTGAGGCAATAGGCAGGATGCGGGTGGGGAAGGCGGCTGGTGTGTCTGGGTTGACTGCCGAAACGTTGAAGGCCTCAGGAGATACTGGGGTGAGGTTAGTCACTGACCTGATAAATATGATTATATATGAGTGTGTTGTCCCAGATGATTGGCTGAAGAGTGTAATTGTAAATGTGTACAAAGGGAAGGGTGATGGCCTGGAAAGGGGAAATTACAGAGGTATAAAGCTCTTAGATCAGATAATGAAAGTAATGGAGAGAGTTCTAGAAGGTATGATTAGAGAAAGAGTGAATATTGATGAGATGCAGTTTGGGTTTATGCCAGGCAGGGGGACCACTGATGCCATATTCACTGTTCGACAGCTTCAGGAGAAATATATTGGAAAGAAAATGGAATTGTATTTTGTTTTTGTTGATTTGAAAAAGGCCTCTGACAGAGTCCCTAGAGAGGTGGTGAAGTGGGCAATGAGAAAGCTAGGGTTGGAAGAGTGGCTAGTTGGGGTGGTTATGGCCATGTACGTGGGTGCTTGCACCCAGGTAAGAGTGAATGGAGTTTTGAGTGATGAGTTTTCCGTGAATGTTGGTGTGCATCAGGGGTCAGTTTTGAGTCCCTTGTTGTTTATCATGGTGCTTGAAGCCCTCTCATGTGACTTCAGAGATGGACTCCCATGGGAGACGTTGTATGCTGATGATTTGGTGTTGATTGCAGAGAATGAAAAGGAGGCGGAGGAAAGATTTAAGAAGTGGAGAGATGGTATGGGTACAAGGGCCTAAGGGTAAATGCAGATAAAACAAAAGTGTTGATATCTAGCGTTGGTGGCGGTACAATCAGAGGAGAGGGAGAGTCGCCATGTGCAGTTTGCCATAAGGGTGTGGGAAGTAATTCCATCTTGTGTAGTGTTTGTGTTAAATGGGTGCACAAAAGATGTAGTGGTATTAGAGGTAGACTGCGAGATAATGCTGATTTCATGTGTGCGGCATGTCGGGGAGAGCAGGTGGAGATTGTTAGACGTGAGAGGGTTGAACTTGCTGGTGAGTCTCTTGCGTGTGTGGAGGAGTTTTATTTGGGAGACATGTTATGTGCCGGAGGTGGGGCTGGAGTTAGCTCGGTTGCTAGGGTGAGAAGTGGTTGGAAGAAGTTCAGGGAGCTGTTGCCTCTCCTGACATTGGGAGGACTCTCCTTACGTGCTAAGGGGTCTTTGTATGCAGCATGTGTTAGGAGTGTGATGCTGTATGGTAATGAGACCTGGGCAGTAAAGGAAGAGGATATTTGCAGGTTTAAATGTACAGAAATGACAATGATTAGGTGGATGTGCAGTGCATCCCTGCATGCAAGGCCTGGGGGGACTGGGTTTACGATGGAAGAGTTGAGAGGTAGGATGGGACTGGAGTGTATTAGTTTTGTGATGAGGAGAGGTAGGCTGAGGTGGTTTGGACATGTGGAGAGGATGGGGGAGGATAATTGGGTACAGAGCATGAGAAGTGTTAATATTGGGGGAGGGATTAGGAGGGGTAGACCGAGAAAGACATGGGACGAGGTCATTAAGTGTGACTTAAGGATTAAGGGACTGAACAGGGAGGCTGCCAAAGATCGAGCAGCATGGAGAGCCGCCATTAGCTGACCAAGGCTGACGCATGCAAGGATGTTGGAGCCTTCAAAAACAAAACGAAATGAAACTTCTGTATCATTACCATCATCTCCAGTGCTGTGCTTCCTACTGGGAGCCCTATTAATTCCCTGTTGTCACTCTTGCCATTGTATTGCTCTGTGTTCTTCTACTCTAACACTTATGATTTATTAACATCACCTTCAGTTTTATGTGGTAGGTGGTGGCAACTGCCATCCACTCACATGTGCTGCCTACTTCTTCCTTCACTTTTATCATGTTTGGCTGCCCTCCTTTTTCTATTTCTCCTTTTCTACCTGTCACTTTCTGTAAGAAAATATTCTGGAAGGAGGTAAAGAGAGCTAGACAGGGTGCCAACGAAGTCTGTGGGGGTTTGAAAGATAAAAATGGTAGATTACTAGTGGAGAAGGGAGAAAAAGTAAACAGATGGAGAGAACACTTTAATGAACTGTTGAACATAGAGAATGTAAGTAATGCAAGTATAAGTGGCTGGGGAATGGCAGGGAGAAGGAGGGTTGTGAGAAGAGAGGAAGAAATCACCAGGATGGAAGTTGTGGAAGCAATGAAGAAAGTTAAAATGGGGAAAGCCCCAGGAATTGATGGAGTGTGTGGTGAAATGCTGAAGCATGGGGGAGAGATAGTAATAGAATGGATGTGGAAGGTGTGCAGATTGTCTTGGGAGGAGGGTAGAGTCGCGGAGGATTGGAAGTCAGGTATAATTATTCCTCTGTACAAAGGAAAAGGGGAAAAAGCAGTGTGTGGTATTCATAGAGGCATTTGCCTTCTCAGTGTAATAGGAAAAGTATACGGTAGGATACTTATTGACAGAGTTAGGGAAATTACTGAGAAATTAGTTGGAGAAGAACAAGGAGGTTTTAGGAAGGGAAGAGGTTGTGTGGACCAGATATTCATTCTTAGATCCTTAGTGGAAAAGTTTCTAGAGAAGGGCAAGAAGTTGTATGCAGCCTTTATGGATCTGGAGAAAGCATATGACAGGGTGGATAGACAAGGTTTGTGGAAGGTATTAAGAATATATGGAGTGGATGGGAAGTTGTTGAAGGCAGTGAAGAGTATGTATGAGGGTGCTAAGGCTGCAGTGCGTGTGGATGGCAAACTGAGTGAATCTTTCCATTTGAAGGTTG
>JAGKTI010011628.1:15465-26025 GCA_018397915.1 Birgus latro | reverse complement strand
GGCGAGAGGGAGGGGGAGGCCGGGATGAGATGGAGGGATGGAGTGGAGAGGTATATGAGAGAGGGGGGTGTGAGTTGGGAGCGTGGTAGTGAAATGGCAGGGGACAGAGTGACATGGAGGCGATTTGTTTGTGGCCACCCCGTTCGGGATTGAGGCGTCTGGCAATAGACAGATAGATAGTAAACGATCAAGGTCGCAGGGCAAGGTCAGAGTTCAAAGATACATGGCAAGGTCAGCATGAACAGTTTGGCCAAATTTAGGCTAAATTTGATAGGATGCTTGAGGATAAAGCTTACAGAATGGGGTTCAAGTTTAAGGAAAATCAGTAAAACGTTAAGGTCGCAAAGCAAGGTCAATCGGCAAGATCACATTGCTAATTCAGCTTAAAAAATAAAAATAAATCCAGTGGAAACTAAGCATGGTGGAAGCCCTGAGGTTAAGGGCAGGAAGGAGGAATTCTATCTGAAGAACTGGTAGTGGACGGTCAAGATTAGTGGGTGTATGGCTATGGGTGAACAATTAAGAGAATTTTGATACAGACGAAAATTTGTGGAAATATTGAAGGTCAGCCAGGAGGTTGGATTATTCTTTTTGGGAACAAAAGTTCAAAGGTCAAGACTACATGGCAAGATCAATTCAAACAGTTTTTACTCAATTGACACCAAGCGATGTGGAAGGGTTTGGGGTAAGGCAGACATAAAAGAAGTTGAATTTGACAACGATCCTCAAGGTCAAGATCAAAATGAAGGATAAAATGATCGGGTATTGAACTGTAACTCACTGTCATTTGATTTGGACAAAACCTGGCTGATTTTCTGAAGGCACTACGATGATGACTGAATTCGATTTATAGAACAATAGCTTAAAGGTCAAGGTCAAGTGCTAGGTCAGGTCACACAGTCTTTCTTGTTTTTGTGTTGCTAGGCAAATACTCGTTGCCTTGCAATAGCCAAAAATCCGCTTTCTTCGTACTTCTCAAGTCATGAGCTGTAGAAGCATTAAGCCCCTCTCCCACTTCGCTGTAAATGACGAAGATAAAGTCATGATGTGTCAAAAATCTATAATCGTGACTAATCGTGAACAAAATCATTGACAATCGTGGCGCGTCGCCGATGTGTGCCATGAGCAGGCAATTTAACGTGAAGGGCCACGATGACTTGGTACTGCACCAAAACGTCGTGGAGCTTCACGACATTGTCAACTTTCGGAGAGGAGTCATCAACAATACGGCGAGGCGGCGGCGACGTCGCAGATGACCTGGCGAATAAGAGGCGTGTAATCGCCGACGTCTCGTGGATTAAAAAAAAAACGTTGGGACGTCAACTGGTATCGTACCGGATTACGGCGAGATGTTGGGGAGTAATCGGCAAGCCCCTTACGATATAACCTGCGTAAAATGTACGATACGTACTGGGTACTACGACATTAACATTTTACCACAGGTAATTCGCCGATAATGCGTCGACATGTCTCCGAACTCTGACTTTTGACATCGTATCTGCCTCGCCGATACATTCGTCTGCATTTCGCCAATACATTGTCAACAAGACGCCGACTTCGTAGCTATATCGGCGTTTTTTCGGCGTAAAAAAAAAACGTTAATTTTTGAAATTCTATTAATCTTACGCAATACGCCGACATATCGCCTAAATGTCGGGTACTAGTCGCCGAGGTTTTGTCGTACTGGTGTCGAAAGTATTACGCCGACATCACGATTCTTGTTCAGAGTAATTGACATATCACAGACTTGGACCAAAATGTTCATCGTGGATTCATCGTGGTTATTTACGACGAAGTGGGAGAGGGGCTTTACTAATGGATGTAGAAAGCTCTGACTTCTTTAGGCGTAATCTTGAGGTAATTCCGTATCGGAAGTGTGCCATCCATTTCCCTCACTCTCCTCTAGTTTTTGAGTGGCAGTCCTGTGAAGATTGGCCTCAGCACCCCTAGCAACCAGTACTAGTTTTCAAAAATGTCCCTCTACTTCCCCAGCAGCTTGATGGAATTGAATTAACATTTACTTGCATATAGACACTGACTAGTACTACAACTTTTTACCATACACTTATGTGCTACATTGGCCAGGGAAGGGGTCAAAAATGATGAAAGTAGTTAAAATCGCAACTATGCTCACGCAAAATTCTATGGCTCCCAGTATTATTCAGCCAGGGCCATGATTCTTGGGTAGAATGTTGGACTGGAGTATCTCCATACAAAACTGACATTTAGTGTCGAAACTCTCTTCCATTTGCTGGCAGCGGCACCTAGAATTTGTACTTCTGTTAGGCCATTCTTCAAATTTCAAGTTCCCTTGCTCCACAGTGGGTGGATGGAATCGAAAGTAACTTTGCACAGTTATAGACGTTAATGATTACTACAAACTTGTTTTGTATATGCATGGCTTATATCCGCCAGGTTAGGGGTCAAAGGTCATCAAGTGCTGAAAATATGAAATGTGCTAAAATTAAGACCTTGCTCGGGCAAAGTGCTAAGGCTCCGAAGATTATTAAGCCAGGGCCATGATTCTTGGGCGGCTTGTTGCACTGGAGACCCCCATGTGGAAATGACCTTTAGTGTTAAAAATCACTTTCGGTCTCCGGCAGCGCCACCTATAATTTGTACCTCGGGTGGGCCATTCCGTGACTTTCAGGTCCTCTAGCTCCACAGTGGTTGGATGGAATCGAATGAAACTTCACATGCTTATAGACGTCAATGAATAGGAATCGAATGAAACTTCGCATGCTTATAGACATTAACGAATACTTCTTGGTCCGCTTAGAGCTGGCCAACGTCACCCACCGGTTTGTCAGCATTCTTCTTAGGTCTTCACCCCAAACTTAGCCTAAGTGACCCAAAACCAGTCCACACCCTCATGACGGTTTGTGTTAAAATAGACTGAAACTACTCAGCGTTCTGCATATAGAAGAGAGAGAGAGAGAGAGAGAGAGAGAGAGAGAGAGAGAGAGAGGAGAAATGTGGGACGCCATTAGAAGTCAATGTCCATTGCACGCACTCACACACACACACACATATACACAGAATTATAGTATATCAAATAATATCAGTTATTTTTATTATTATTATTATTATTATTATTTTTATTATTATTATTATTTTTTTTATTATTTCTATTATTATTATTATTACTCTCTTCAGTACCAAAAATAAACAGAGGTTATAACATTACGCCTGTCTCTCTGTTAATTTTCTCCTCGAGTTACAAAACTGATGGATTTTCTTTTTCCATATTCCTGCAACCAGTATCTCGGATGAACTTATTTTCTTTTGCTAAAATTACATAAAAGGACAGCAACACAATGGTAATTTTGGGTATATATCCACCAAACGTAACACAGTAATCACTATATTCCGTCTCTCTCTCTCTCTCTCTCTCTCTCTCTCTCTCTCTCTCTCTCTCTCTCTCTCTCTCTCTCTGTCCGTCTGTCTGTCTGGTAAACTACTGATATGACATATAATCTGCCTCCGTAGTTTCTAACAGTCCGTAACTGCACGCATAAGACCTGAGTTATTATAATTAACGAAGTTCTGATGAACCTCCTGTTACTTCCTCCTTCGAAAGCGGAAGTCTTTATAATTCTGTCCCTGTATATATGTATGTGTTTCACTGGAATACCTGTAAATTATTTGGTGGATGTGACGCTAGCTCATGGAGGTCTTTCTCATGCCTCATGGATGAACTATATTTGCTGAAAGTTTGGTCGAATGCAAGGGCACTGAATTATTCATCAGCTCGTTTCCTTGGTTGAAAGAAATTGGAACTGTAAATATAAATTCCCTTCCTTATCTCATCATTCACTTATGTAATGAAAGGTAACATAAAGACGCTAAATCATTCCTTTTTATTTTTACTGGGTAGTAAGCGTGGTACCTTTACTGACGCCTTCAGTCGGATGACAAACGATTCTTTTAACTCGAACTGCGTCCAATCAATTAATTCACAGTAGGAGATACCTTTCAGTCTGGAATGTTTAGTTATATATATAATGAACTTTTTATATCATCATCAATATCATCATCCGGACCTCCTTTCCTACCCTAGGCCAGGGTGGGGAGTAGCAACGTCCAGACAGCCCAAGTTTGCCCTCTCCAATGGGCCACGCTTTTATTCACTCATCATTCAAGCCCCCGGAATCCTGGCTCTATCCGATACGCCAAAAACTTTCACATTCTGCAGCTTCATTTAATATAACAATGCTGAAAAAAAAAATCGAATGATGGTAAAAAAAAAAAAATTAAGATGAATAGTATAGCATGGGAATGAGATAAATACTAATAAAATATAATCTCGTAAGAACTGGTTATTTGTCTTTAAAAGTGATTTTTTTCTATGTAAAATAATAGTATTAATCAGCCATTATATATACCATATCCTTCTTGAATTCCAGTTTATATTACGTCTGAACACATACTCTGTTACTTAGTTCAACACCTACTGTTCACGTGTATACTGTAAATGTAATTGCGAGAAATTTTCAGTATTTGTTTCTTTTGATGACAAAACAGGTAATGAACTGCACATTTGTACAATACTGCCAGAGTGTATAGAGCAAAACCAGACTAGCAGGTCGTTGGCTGGAAAAGTTTAAATACTTCACTTGGAAGGATCTCTGCTGTGGTGAAGAAAATCAGCTGCAGGTAGCGATAATTAAACAGGAAACAGCATCATCGTTCTGCAGGAGTTGATCGGGATTATTATTGCTCTTTTCCCTTCCTAGGGAGTCTGTTATGTTAGCTTTAGTCGTCTGGCGATAACGGAATTAATGAGAAAGACACCATCGTACTAAAGTGCAAACGATCCTTGAAATACAGGTGAACAAATTAGCAAGAATGAGAGAAAACCAGAGGAAGAAGACAACCAGATTAAGGAAGGAAGGTAGAGAGGAAAGGTGAGCAGAGAAGTAAGAAGAGCAAAGAAGACAGACGAGCAGAGAAGGAAAAGCAACAGAGAAAGAAAACAGGAGAGCGAGAAAGAGAAGAAAACCAGTGAAGAAGAAAGAAAAGGAAAGAAAAACATGCAGAGAGGACAGACATGGAGAGAAAACGGACAGGCACAGAAGGATGATAACTAGAGAAGAGAGACGATCAGAAAAGGGAGAAATGACATATGCAGAGATGGAATTCGAGCAGAGAGGGCAGAGATACAGCCAAGGAGACAAGGCTGAGATGCAAGCAGAGTGTGGGATATGACCACCCGATATCTAATTGCTGAGGGGATCCTAATGTCACGTCTCGTTTGTGTATTGGAGACACGTAGGACTTACTAGAGCAGCGTCAAATACCCCCTTGCTGGCAAACCTACCCCCACCAACACCAGCATCCGTTCACACCAACACCTGTACTCGCACCTACACCAACACCCATACTCACCCTACCCAAACACCTATCTCCCACCCATACCCACATCTACACTCACCTCAATCACACTCACACGTAGGATACCCACACCCACCACACACACACACACACCCTACCCGCATCCACACACACCCTACCCACATCCACACACACCCTACTCACATCCAAACACACTCCACCCACATTCACACCCACACCCACACACTCACCTCACCCACAATCTCATCCACTGTCATGGTCACCAAAACAGATAGCAGTGATGAATCTTCTAATTTTGTTACATTTTGCATTCTTCAGTAAGCCTGCAGATGTTATAGTGGAGATTTCTTTCAAGTACATAGATAGACATAGACAGACATAGATTTCAGCCATCTGTGAAGTCACCACATACCTGCTGACGCAAGTGGATTATATACAATGTACAGTACAGATTATTTTTCTTTTGATCATGGCCCATCCAGTATTTTGACTGTGATCACGTATAGCGTCGATGGACCTTTTCTTGAACCACTTTCTCTGAATACTACTAGCAGTATATATGCAGTTCAGTATGTGTCTCTTGTCACTGGGTGTTATGTTTACTGTGTATGTATGACTGAAATAAACAATAAGTAAATGTGATATTTGTTTTGCCGAAGAGTAAAAAAAAAAAAAAAAAAGCTGAAATTCCCAATGTCTCTCAAACCAGATTTGGTGTTGTGTTGGCCCCAGAAGTGAAGGAATCGAGTCTGTGAGTGATTCATGATGGCGGGCGATATAATGATAAACAGCCTGTTATGTTCTGTTAGTTCACTGCAACACGACCATGATTAATCTGTTCTAGTAGATATAGTGCGGTCATTTTATTGTTATGATGAGATTAAGAAATTTAATGAAACACTGTGTGGCATATTAAACAAAGGTAGGCTGTTATTTGACGCAGAGATCCGGACAAGAAAGGAAAGGACCTGAAGGATCTCACTGAATTCCATAGTGAAGCAAGAACGAAAATTAAATTCTTGCTGATTCATATAAAACAATTCCTTTCGTGGGCCCCCAATGTATGCTGAAGGAAGAGTGAATTAAAAAACAAAAGGTTATGGCACAGCAGGTGGTGTAAGAGATATTGCGATAGACTTATGTCAACCGAAAAAAAAACATTACACTACATGATCTGCATAACGGATGATATGGCGATGAAAAGGTCGTCATTAGAGACCCTGTAAATACAAAGAGACATGACAACTCCATTTTGGGTGCCCTGGGGGGTTGGGCTCGCTTCCACAAATGCCAAACGTAGCTAGAATTACAATTAACTGGCCGTTTATCTTAATCATTTATATTGCATGAGCATGCTTACCTTCTTAATTCTGTCCATATTGATAGGAAAATATACATAGGCTTTACGGTGTGGTGGTATGATTAATCGTAAAGAAAAGTGAACTTACTCTTATTATTTTCACCATTTCATTAACGAACTTCCTTTCTCTTCGACTTTTTTTTCTTTATTATACCCACATGTAGATCTTTAAACACTTACGTGTTGGTAATGTCTGGGTAGAGTAAAATTAATATAAAGGTCAGTAACGAAGTCACAATAGCGATCGGGCAAAACCATTCGACTGTGATGGGCGCTGAACCTAAGATTTCAAATTTCCTCTGCTCCTAGGTGGGAAGATTGTATACCTCAGTCCTCGGCCTGAAACAGTAACTTATAATTATCATGAATATTAAATATCGTGTCTGTGTAAACTTATATTTTGTTAGGACCATTCTATAGACCACTGGTCACTAGAAAAACTCAGTAGAAAATGTCTCATACAATTATGAATGAATACTCATGATAGTCCCTTTAGTGCGAACGTGCAAGTCTAATCGGAATATTATACAATCGAAATAGGTAATATGAAATGTTGATTGTCAGAAAATGTATGTACTCTTGGAACAAAGAATGACGTTATTAACGAATAACAATCATGTCTTAATATATACAGGTGACCACCTACAGTGTTCAGTAAACCAAATGGAAGTAATTAAGAGTGACGATGTGAAGTACTGTACATGAGTAGCGAGTATACGAATGTAGATCATGAAAATCCTAATAAAAAAAGATCACTCCTAGTGGTTATGATTCTTCTAAGTTATATTTTAGGATTTTCAATGATATATGCTATTACTAAATATCGCAATTCGAAATGGAAGTAAAAGTAGTGCTTGACTGTTACAAATATGATTACCAAGTGAACCGCGGATGACACATCATGGCGTTCAAGTAATCAGTTAATCAGAAACCAGCAACAACGCCGCTTCTCTTATTATCTATAGGTCTCTATTCCTCATCGGAGCACAGTATTTTAACTGCAAACAAGCGGAACTTGTAACGCAAAAATATGGCGAGAGAACATTGTCGCAGGTGTAGGCTATCTGCGATGGAATGCAGCACCCCGACACTGGGGTGTGGTTGTGAAAGCCCACTACAAGGAGTAATTGCAGCTGACGGGCTCTTAGGTTTGGTAGAGGGAGAGAAGAGAGAAAGAGAACGGTCAGAGGGCCTAGTAGTGGAAGTGATGAGGTACGTAAATGTTTTAGTGCAGCATCAGTAACGGCTTTTTGGTTAGTGCAAAGAATTCCACCCAACCCACCCAGGTAACAGATGACCGCACGGATGGGAACACTACAGTTAACCAGCGTCACAGACGGTTAATAACGTCCTATCGATGCCGAGATCAGCTACCAGATTACGGTGAACTCTCGTAGCAAAAAGAGAAGAGAAAACATATTTCGAAAAAAGCAATGCATTCCGAGGAATAACAGGCTCGGGGAAGACAGAGGGTAGTACATTTCAAAGCAGCTACAAGATTTGTTAATGTATTTTTGAGACGAGTAGAGCAGACAGTTGCTGATGAAACTACACAAGAATAGGTCGCAGATTTACTGTAAACATCGTAAGAACTGTACAGCTATTTTTACTATTGGATGTCACGGGGGGAGATGAAATAATAGGAATTTTTGTGGTTTATTACAGTCCTTTTTTTTTTTTTTTTTCACTAGCAATAGGATTTATCCATGTCTCGAATGATTTAGAGATCACTTTCCATCGCAAATGATTCCTAACCCCTATTTGGGGTTGAAGTCAAAAAATAAAATCCTCACAATCAACGGAAATACGTTTTATTTTTTCACGAAGGAATGGATTTACCCGTATTTCGAATGATCTTGAGGGTAATTTCCTAAAAAAAAAAAAAAGTTTTCTTTTTTATTAAATCATCCTAACCTAACCTAACCTGGCCTAACATAATTAAATTTAACCCCTCACCTAAGAAACAAATGCGAAGGAAATGTCATAGAGAAGCCCCCCCCCCTTTAATTTGAGGGGTTTGTGTCACAGAAAAGGCTGGAATACCCGATGGGCTTGACTGTAATAAGCGACAGTAATACCTAAGAATAAATTGCCAATAAATCGTCAGCTGTCACTGTGAGAAATGAAATGTATATCCCCTACTTAAGGGAGAAATGGGAAAATCGCCACTGACACGAGAGGGATCGACTTGAGGAGTTAAAGAATGAAGTTTTTACTTATGCTGGTTTACGTTGCCGATTCTCTAAACACAAGAATTTTATCAACTTTCTCAACAATACACAGCGGAGACTAATCACTCATGGATGCTGATTTGTTGTTACAGGTGGCCTCTGAGAAAGTGTCCTTATCCCTGACAATCTTTGATAATAATACTAATAAATGGGTTCTTACTCACGCTAACTCGTGGCTGGCACAAACGGATTTATGAATTAATATGAAAGAATGGCCTTAACTACCAGTCGTGATTAATATAAGAAGTTTGTGCAAGCTGGGAGTAAGCAAACTAAAGCAAGATCAGTATGGTAAAATGACACACGATTCTTACATTTAATCAAGCTCAAAGAGGGGAACTAATTTATTAATGAGACCCAATGAATTTTTATGCTGAAAGAAAACTTAAACAAGTAATCGCTCACTCACATAATCAAGCTAGCAATTTCTTAAGCCTAGAAAACACAGAAAGAAAATACTGGTCAGTGGAGAAGATGGAGACACGCCTGTGAAGAGACTAGGTGACCACTGGCCACTGGACTACACACTGCGTGTGATGTCCACTGTCTGCACTGTCTGCCGATCACCAATTCCGTGGGGAGATGCGGTGGTAGTAGAACTGCTAGAGACTGGATGATAAATCGCTATGACGTGATGTTCACTGCTTTGCACTGCTCTTGATGTCAATTCCCATGGCAGCACTACAACAACTGATTAATGTTCTCAAGCCAGCCACAAAGCAATACATGATCACCGGAAGTAGAACTTAGCTTTAACGGCTAGAAAGGCAGAGCGGAGGAACGATAAATACCCTAAAAGTATCACTCAGTAATGCGTCAAGGGCGTTTTGAGAACGATCTCCATTGGAGCACTGTCGGGACGGTTATCTGAGTGAATATTTTTTGTCTTTCATTAATGCGTCGTGAGTTTCCATAATAATACAGTATCATGAATTTATATAAAAACACGATGTCGCAAATTCAATACAGTTAATAGTTAAATTACAGAACAGAGGTAAATAATTTCAGGCCGACTTTCGGCCGGAACAAACAGAAATGGATAAATTTTGCAGTAGAGCTTATAAGGATAATAGTGGACCTGAATCTCCATCTTCATTTATTTGGGTGTCTTATTTTCCGTGTGAAGTATAGTTTCCTTGCTTCGTTTTTATTTTGTAATCATCAGTGAATTTAACGTGTTAGTTTCAGCGCCACAGCTTAATTTTGACCGGATAAAGTACTTGAGGGACATTTTTTTGTGACATATTCTCTGGCGTTTGTTTAACATAATATTATACTCTATTATTTTTTAGGCCCTTCATTGTACAACATACTCGACATTTTTTTTGGTTTGTTTAACTTTTAGTGTATTTTAAAGCCACCTTGAATTGGTGTTTGTCCCTTTCTTACTGTCAATGTTTCCTACTATTGTTCCTTATTAATCGAAAATATTAACAGGCATATTTCTGAAACTTTTTTGCTATCTTATTTCAGATTACTTAATTAGCAGGCTTTTATTACTGATTTTTTAAATCTCAGCTTTTATTTATTTTGAGTTCTGCTTTATATAACAGCTGATTCTCCAGGTAGTTCAGTTTTTCATCAGATAACTTACTAGACAGGCAGTTTTATACA
>JAGKTI010011628.1:0-10986 GCA_018397915.1 Birgus latro | reverse complement strand
ATAGCACATCACATTTAATAACTAAAATGTAGTTCAAAACATTTCATATAGGAGAATAAAAGGTATATAAATGAAAGGCATAAAAGACAAGGTGATGATTAAATTAGTCCCATAGCATAACAGGTGTGAAATAAATCAAATGTAGACTAATATAGGACAGTAAAACAAAGATGCTGTGTAAGGGAGAGTGATTAGCAAAATATGTAAAAATAAAAGGAAAAAATGTTAACTAGGTAAATCATAGAACAAATGAAACAGTCGATAGAGTTGTTGTGAGTTTTGTTGTGAGTAGATAAAAGTAAAGGCCTAAAACCTGTCGTTTACTGGTGCTTCACAGGTGAGCCAGGGAGGAAAGTCGAGGGAAAAAAGGAGAGGGCTCTAATGAGACAAATTTAGGAAGCCCAGACACAGGTCCAAAACAAGTAAAAGATATCCATTTTCCTTCCGAACAATTTGGACTTCAGAAGAGGTTCTTTCAGAGGAGCTGGTACGACACTAGAGTATTCTGTCAGCCAAAATTCCGCCTTCTGCTTCTGCTGCAGACTATTCAGCACGCACCAATGTTGCGAAAAGAAAGATGGGGTAGCCTCTACTGGCTGCAGCGGGGTGTAGTCACATCTCCAAGAAAACTACAAAAGTTGGAGTACTGCCACATTTCCTACATATAGTCGGTCATATTTCCTAGTTGTAGGAGATGTGCAGTGTAGGAAGTGTGCAGTAAACGGGGTGTAGGAAATGTGGTGCACCCCTGCTGCAGCAACTGGAAGAGGGCTCTGGATTCGTTTAGGGACCGTGAGAAGACTTCATTACACAAGGCCTCCATTGTGGCATGGATGAGCTATAAAGCAATCGAAGTCCATGGTGATGTAGCTGAGCAGCTACAAACTGCTAGTGTAGCTGAGATCAGTGAAAGAAGGGAGTATTTAGGCCGCATTATTTCGTTGACTGTCTTTCTAGCCAAACAGAGCATTTCTTTTTGTGGCCACAGTGAAACGAATGACAGCCCCAGCCAAGGGACCTTCCTTGAATGTATGCAGCTGCTGCAAAAGTTCGACCCTTTCCAGAAGAGATACAAAGCTTCTGCCAGTTGTACAAACCTCTCGTCTTATTCTCGGAATGAATTAATCGGTTGTTGCTCCACAGAGGTCACAGCACAGACTTTTCAATAAGTAATGGAATCAAAGATGTTTGTGGTAATGGCAGATGAAGCCAAAGATGGGCACACAGAACTTCTCGTTGTACGTGTGCGTTATGTTCCGCCAGAAGGTAACATCAAGGAAAGCTTCCTTTGCTTGAAGAAACTGGATGGCTATGGTGCAGAAGCGATCACAAATGCAGTCGAGCAGGTTCTTGTGTCCAACAATATTGCTGACCTGAAAGCTGTCGCCCAAACATATGATGGTGCAGCAGTGATGAGTGATCTGTTCGAGGAGTACAAGCTCGTTTCCGGGGAAAACATCCAGAGGCTGTCTATGTGCATTGCTATGCACGCGACCTATACCTGGTCCTTTGCCACACCTGCAAGGCCATTCCTGAAGCCAGTGATTTTTATCTGCTTGAAAACCTCCTCTTATTTTTCAGTGTGTCTACAGTCAACCACGACAAGTTTACGACCAGTTTACTGCCAGTGTGAAAGAACTCAACATTGAGCAGAGAGAGCTTGTACAAGTATCAAATACCTGATGGTCATGTCAGTTGTCCTCTGTTAATGCACTCTTGAAGAATTTTCCTGCCGTCATGGAATCTCTTCAGAAGATGAGAACACCAGCAGCACTAGGTCAGCAATCAAAATTATCCAGACTCCCTGTGGTCTACCTGTTGGTTGTGTTCAAAAAGTTGCTTGGCATCAATGAAGGGTTTCACAAGGTTCTTCAGAAAGAAACCGTCGACTTGGCACAGGCAGCGCACTACAAAAGTGCAGTCCATGACACCCTGGTTAGCCAGTTAATTGCACAGGTGGCTGAAGAGATCTTTGCCATGATAAAGGCAGCATGTGAGGAGAACAACATCCAGGAGTCTTCGCTCGGTCCGAGAAGGAAATGGAAGAAGATGAATTACTTTATTGTGGAGGTGTCCTGTGGTTCCAGATCAGACCTGCTTAATGATTCAGAATATCTCAAGCAGAGACTTCTCTACCCTTGCATTACTCGGATGACCAGTGAGCTGGAGAATCGTTTTTCTAGTGTTGGGAGAGAGGTCATGATTGGCATCCAAGCATGTCACCTGGCCTCTGAAACCTTCCTGTGCATGCAGTCCCTAGAAAAACTAGCCTCGCAATACAACATCCAACTAGTCCCAGAAGAGGTCATGGTGACAAAAAGCTTTTTGGGCAGAAAGGGGCCAGAAACCTTCCCAGACATTCTGAGTGTGTTCAAGCTCCTTGATCCCATGATGTTCCCATCACTGAAGATGATCTTACAGGTGACCCTTACCATCCCAGTCAGTAGCTGCAGTTGTGAGCGATCATTTAGTGCTCTTCGCTGACTACATACTTGACTTAGGCGCACCATGGGCCAGGAGAGGCTCAATGATCCTGCTGGCAGTGTTGTCAATCGACAGAGAGCTGGTTGGAAGCCTTGATTATAAAAAGTGATTGACACATTCGCCCAACTAAAATTAAGATGCCACACCCTGATCCTTCCTCCCCAGAAAAAAAAAAAATGTTAAGTCTATGTATATAATAAATTGATAAATAACATGTGTTTATGATCTGATCATCACATCAAAAAATGAGAGATTTTGTTAGGTGTTGCTTGGCATATGCTGATTGAATCCATTTTATGAGCAGGACAGGGGAGAGGAGGAGAGAACAGGAGGAGAAACCAGAGGAGATGAGAAGTGCGGCAGATAGATGAGACACCAATAAAGCTTCTGGAGAGGTGAAGAGGAGAGTATCAGATGGACAAGACACAGAGTTAACACAGTTTTGTCATAACTGAGATTGTACTCATTTTAATTTCATGTTGCGAAAGTGAGCCTAAGCACCTGACCGGAACCTTTTGGTAGAGTACGGTACTGTCTCACATCTTTTATTCATTTCACTCTAAAATAACTTGAAAATTATCCGGTGAAAATTTAATTTTGGGGGGCTGGGCTAAGCCCCCAGTGTTTCAAGATCCTAAATGCGCCCCTGATCAAGTTGTCATCGATCTTAATTGTGTTCATAATCTACCCTTTCACCTGTGTACTAAGGCCGGTTGTAGTGACTGTGGACACCTTATCTATATACTTATACCATATGAAAATGCATGTTCCACTCTTGCAGGAGCATCAAAAATGTACATTGGAACCCTCAACCGGGTAAATAACTAGGGGGTCATCCCTGGGTGGAACAGATGCATTAAGCACCTACACTCAGTTACGAAGAGAGAAATATCTGTTGTGGTTATCAACGGGAAAGAAAGTAGCAGCAGCTGAGCACAGTATAATTACTACTAAGAAGATGTTGAAGAAAGCATTAAATGAATCTGAGCAGATTGAACAAAATGAAATGTGTGAGACTGTTGTGAAAAAAAAAAAGGTAAAAGACATGCCATAGACACCACTGTGTCTAGTTTATCTAGTAATGGAGAAGTAATGGAGAAGTTTGCACGCTGACAGCAAAGCCATAGTCAGGGCTGTGGGCAGACACACAAACACATCCTGTTTTCTCAGTGAAAATTAGTCCTCTTCCTCTCGTCATTACTCATCAATGCAACGACCTAAAGACCTTGGGATACTTTCATTCGCAAGAAGAAGAGTTTGTGAGTCATATGGTCTTTAATTCATTTCACTAACTGCTATGTTTCTGAGATATTAAGGTTAGAAGTAAAACTTTTTCTCCATACTGAGGTGAGGCGTGAGCAGATTTTAGCCCAGCGACCATGGGTTAAACAAAGATAAACTGGAGGTCGTTAGCGAGTATGATTATCTAGGACACGTAATCAAGCATGAAATTAATTTTTAAGAAAAAAAAACACAAAAACAGCTCCATAGATTTTATTCAAGTTGAAATGGCAATAAAAGACTTTTTATTGATGTACAGCCTATCACATTATTATTCACTTTCAATTCCTGTTGTAAACCACACAAAATTGAATAAACCATGTATCATGAGAGCATGTGAAAGAGCTTATGGTAAACCATTAAAACAAAAGACTCGAGCACCATTCTATGCCAACAACTAAGAAGTTGCCACCTCCTGTAACAAGCTATTACTGAGGCACCATGAAGCACCAAATAGTGTCGCTACCTCAGGAGACTGATGCACTCGAATAATCATTTGATGAAAATTAAACTTACCATTTTTAAAATAGTCTGTCTGTGTGTGTGTGTGTGTGTGTGTGTGTGTGTGTGTGTGTGTGTGTGTCTATAAGTTTATTAATGAGTGGACATTATCTGCCATGCTCCATTTATAAAAAAATCAATAATATACTAGGCGCAAAACCCGGAAGAAAGGCGGAATCCTGCCATTTCTTTAAGATGATGTATATGTGTACAATATTTTATTTTTCATGCTGTAATTTATTCGCGTAATGAACGTTATTTTGAGTATCTTCAGTTTAAAAAATGATAATGCACTTCAACATTTCATGCCTTTAGCTGTTTCTTTTTGCTTTTTATCGGTCTTATAATTCTTAATGTTTGTTTAATATTATCTATGCCTCCGTCGATCACTGGTTTAGGAAGCATTAAGTGATTGGTCTGTCCGTCCGTGCGTGCATGGGTCCTTGCATCCGTAACACTCTTGTGGGCGCGATATCTCCTGAACCAATCGACGGACCTTCACCAAACTTCTGCCAGTGATGCAGTATGAGATGATGATCTGATGAGGTCAGCTAGGCCAAGGGGTCAGAAGTCGATGTGGGTGTGAATTCTCCTGAACCCGGTGACGGATTTCGACCAAACTTTCGTCAGTGATACTTTATGAAGGGACGGTGAAATGTTAAGGTCAGGAAGTTTGAGGAATCAAAGGTCAAGGTTATATGTGTGTGGGTGCGATATCACCTGAACCTGTCGATGGATATCGACCAAACTTTTGGCAATGGTACTGTATGAAGTACCGATGAACGGATTAGGTCAGCAAGGTGTAGGGGTTAAAGGTCGTCATATGGGTGTGGGTGCGGTATCTCCTGAATCCCTCGACTGATTTCAAGTAAACTTTTGTCGGTGATAAAGTATAAAGGGACGATGAACTGATTAGGTCAGCATGGACAAAGGGTCAAACGTCAAAGTTACGGGTCTGGACGAGATATCTCCCGAACCCATAAACGGGTTTCTGCCAAAGTGGTTACATCAAGAATGTAAAGGGTCAAACGTCAAGGTCAAATGAGGTTGACTTAGTTTATCTATAGTCTCATTTCAACTCACAATGAACTCTGGCCGGGGCAAACCGAGTAACGCTTTACGCTGACAGCTCGGGGCCCGAATTCTCTGCGTTTTAATTACGGTGTATTTTAAATCCGCCACAGTATTAACTGTTTTTTATATTCTTTTATTTTAATATTTCTGTTTGGTGATTTATCTTTTTTTTCCTCTTTGTTTTAAGTCTAGGTTCCGTTTGATTTTAAGTCATATAATGAATATTATCAGAATCTATGAACAGTCTTATACCCTTTATAACATGCCTCTTTTAACTGTAATTTAATTACGAAAAAAGGGTGGGTGATTAGCTGATTAACATACCCCCACCCCCTCCCTCACTCTACCCGACATGCCATCCTCCCCATACTTGTGTGTGGAATAGGCCTAACCGTTTTCCCCTTAATCCAGACCGGTAATAATGAATGCTCTCTCATTCTCCTTTGGAGCTTAGGTCTGGAGGTGCAGGAAATATTACGTAGTGAATTTAGTGAAATAGAGAAATCCAGGCAATCATATATCTTAATTATCGAAACTGCATGTATTATTCGCTGTGACTCTCTCTCTCTCTCTCTCTCTCTCTCTCTCTCTCTCTCTCTCTCTCTCTCTCTCTCTCTCTCTCTCTCTCTCTCTCTCTCTCTCTCTCTCTCTCTCTCTCTCTCTCTCTCTCTCATGGTTGTATAATATAGATCCCAAGCCAATATATCACTGCTAGCATTTCTCCCGCAGCACTTCCTCTACACCCCACTGAGGCCTTCTCCCATACACCTCTCCCCTCTCTCTTGACATAAATATTTCCTATTCCTCTATCCATTTTGAACTCCTATATGCGTCCTACAGAGCTTTCCCCCACTTTTTTTTTTTTCTCTTTTAGGGTTTAAATATCTTCACAATTCTTTTTACACGTCCTGTTCTTTCGCTTCCATCATCACTTCTCTCTAATTTTACGTACCACATATCATCTTCCCCTCATATGCTCAACCTTTAAGTACATTTTCCTCCATCACTTCCGTACTCCTTCCCACACCCCTGGCTTTAAAATCATACTCACCTCTCCCTTCCCTCGCCTCATCCTTCCCTATGAATCATTTCCCCATCTCACGTCTGATCTGCTCCCTTCCCCCCTTTTCCTATCGCAGCCTTTTTTACTGCTCCCTACCTCCCCTTCCTGTTCCAGCACGATACCTTCTCTAATCTTACTTACCGTATAAATCATTCCTCTGTATAAACATTACCCAGCTCCAAGTCCCTTCCTATGGCTCCATTTAAGTTATACCTGCCTCTCACCTCCCTTACGACATCCCTGTATACTTCCACTTAATTTCCTTTTCCATTCCCAGATTTTATTCAAGTTCACATTCTTTCTGGCAAGTCGTCCCTGCCCTTGTGTTCCGTCCTACTGTCCTGTTTGCAATTCCACCCTCTTCCTCTTTCACATCCCTCTCTCATAGTCTTACCCTACTCTTCTCCCTTCCTCACTTCCATAGATTGACCCCGTTCCCATTCTCGTACACCCACAGAAATAATCTCCTGTTCTTTCCCATTTAGCATTCGCAGTCCGATGGCGTGGATTAACATTCATAACTTTACACGTTTTTTTACACTTCAGGGTAGACTTTTCTTACTAACAGGATTAATGAGGTCTATACCTAGCCTGCCCAGTTCGATAAATCCCTTCTATGTAGAATGTATGAGCGTGAAGTCAGCGAGTTGTATGTCATCGACGTGACGGGGTTAAATCACTCGGTTATCAGTTTCCCACCCCTTTTCCATATTTTTTTTTTACCCCCCAAACATATTTTTATATCTGATTCTCGTTGCCGACAAACTGTTATGTTCAACTTCAGAGAGATTTTTTGAACTGGAGGAGATAGGAATATTAAGTTAACGTCTTCATTATAATAGGTCTGTCCTAAGCTGAATAGAGCTCATCCATCGGTGGCAGGAACAAAATATGAATGAAGTCATCACACTCTGCGGGGTAACTCGTGCTAACATCCCTCTCCCCCCTCCCCCTCACATCTAACCAATCCCCAGCTTCCTGTCACTACTTCATCTCTTTCTACCGTCACGCTGACTTAATTCTCTCATCCTTACCCAAGTCTCTTCCATGTATTAACCATGATCTTAACTGCCTCTCCCTTACTGTTCTCACGTCTTGAAATTTTACTCACAGTTTCTTTCAGTTTCTTCCTCTTTCACTGCTTTGCTACTTCCCGATATATTTGCCATTCCCATATCCCAGTCCGTCGCCGTCCTCTCCTCCCTGCCTTTTCCTCAGCCACTGCCTTTTCCTTCTTATCTGTTGTACTCCCCTAGTAGTCCCCATATCAGTTCCATTATCCCAAGCTATTCCCTCAACTCCAACACATGGCTTCTCGGTTCTCCCCCCTTAGCTGTTTATGTTCTCTCTCTCTCTCTCTCTCTCTCTCTCTCTCTCTCTCATCATAGGTCTCTCCTTCTGTCGTTCTCTTTCCCTCTCTTCACCATCCATTTTCCCATTCACCTTCATTCCGATGTAGTTCCCCATCGTCTCTGTACNCTCTCTCTCTCTCTCTCTCTCTCTCTCTCTCTCTCTCTCTCTCTCATCATAGGTCTCCTCTTCAGTCGTTCTCTTTCCCTCTCTTCACCATCCATTTTCCCATTCACCTCTTCATTCCGATGTAGTCCCCCATCGTCTCTGCACTCTTATTTCCAAATCTCCATTCCTCTCATCAAAGCGATTAATTTCCTATGCACTGCTCTCTCCACTACTTTTCTTTTCTTTCCCTCTCCTCTCTCGAGCCTTTCCTTCTCATTGTCCCTCTTCCCGTCTCAAGTTCTCCTGCTTTCCTTTCACTCCCTCCTTCATTCCCTCTACCTCGTTATTCTCGTCTTTCTCGTCTTCCCTCTTTTAATGTCACCTTCCATTCCCTCTCTCTCTCTCTCTCTCCTTCTTCAATTATCTGTCTTATCATTCACCTCCCCACTCTCTCCTATCTCACTCTCTCATTACTCGTCAGTTCAGGAGCCCTATCTTCTTTCATCCTTAGTGCCCTGCTGTACTTCTTTTCTTTTCTATTCTTTCCTCACCTGTTACATTCTTCTTCACTCTGGTTCACCCTCTCCCCACTCTCCTTCCTCTACGAACTTCCTCTTTCTCTCCTTTATCGTCCTCTTTCAACGTACTTTATCTTGTTTTCTCATCCCTCTCTTCTTCCTTTTCTCCAACTAGCTCTCCACCCTAATTCCTTCCTTCCTCTACATGCGTGTTTCCTCCCTGATGCAATCTTCCTCTCTCACTTCTTCCCACACGTTATACCCCCTTTCCCCTGAGGGTATATTCGTATATTCCTAATCAATAATCAAGCCTCCCACGAATTTGCATATGCCGGGCCCAGCACTCAAACGACGTCTATAACGGTGCGTCACAATACACATAGTGGGACGAGGAATGCTCTCGGCACCGATGGGGGAAGTGAGCTGTTTAATCAATTGAACTGGGGCCTCTGAGGGAGGTAGGGTGGGGCTGGAAGGCTATATCCATTCGGCCAGGTGATTCCTTGTCACTGTTTTTTGCAGGATAAGTAAATTATTTTCCCCTAACCCTTTCAGTGGCTGTGGCTCAGTTAGTGATTATATTCTGACGACAGAGGAAATATTTCATCGCACGTAAGACCAATGCGTTTTAGACAGATTAATTTTAGTATTATTTTACCGAGCTCTTGTGAACATGTATTTTCCATCCCTGTAAATAGGGAAAGGGGAGCGGGGCGGACAGGCACGTATTGTATATACAGCTGCGATCGGTAGTTGCTTGATGAGCAGAAACATTTGCGAGCTTTTAATATCTGTATCGGCTCCACAAGATCCATTAAGTGGAATATACTGTATGGTTATTTAAAGTTTAATGAACGGTTGTGCTATTTACCTCCAATACTTTTGGATACCTGTGATACATTACACAGATTGGAGTTGTTTGCACTCTTATTATAGTTAATGCTTATTGGATGGTGACGCGGGATGAGCATATTATCATGATACCAGTAACTGAGCTAACAGTATTGGTGGCGAGGCTTAATACTAGACATGAGGGTAATGATGGTATTGCAGTAAGGCCGGTCGTATTAGAAGTAGCGGTAGCAATAGTAATATATTTTGGTTGAAACAGACTTCACTGAGCTTTCACAAGACCCATGAACATGTCACAAAATAATTTCCGCTAATATTGTTACACCGATTTTAAATGAATGCAACCTGTGTAGCTAATATGAAAGGGTGGGATTAGCCTCGCAGTGGTAACACTGAACATACGCGGCACACTGGTGGAGTGCTGGGCCAAGGGGATGGACTGTCAAATCTATGACCAGAATCAAAGATTTTAGAAGAAAAACATCGGCAGCAGCAGCAGTTGCAGCTTCAGTAGTGTAGCAGCAACAGCAGCAGGAATGTATCACCAACAACATAAGTAGCAGCAACAGCAACAACAGCATAAGCAGTGGCAGCTGTAGCATCTGTAGCAGCAGTTTCAGCCGCATCAGTGTAGAAGAAGCAGAACCAACAATTAAAATGGCAGTTGCAGCAGTAGCAGCAGCAGCAGCAGAGACATTATTATTATTATTATTATTCTAAGTAGTAGTAGTAGTAGTACCGGTGTAGTAGTAGTAGTAGTAGCGGTAGAAGTAGTAGTAGTAGTAGCAGTAGCAACTGCCGCAGCAGAAGCAGTAGCAGCAGTAGCTGCAATAGCAGCAGCAGCAGCAATAACAACTTTTGTAGTAGTAGCGGCAGCAGCAGCAGCAACAACAATATTAGCAGCAGCATTAGTTGCAGCTGTAAAAACAGCAGTAACAGTCGCACCTGCAGCAGTGCAGCAACAACAGAAGCAACAGAAGCTGTAGCAGCAGCAGCAGCAGCAGTTGCAGTAATGCAGCAGCAGCANTTACACCTGCGTAGCTAATATGAAAGGGTGGGATTAGCCTCGCAGTGGTAAGACTGAACATACGCGGCACACTGGTGGAGTGCTGGGCCAAGGGGATGGACTGTCAAATCTATGACCAGGATCAAAGATATTAGAAGAAAAACATCGGCAGCAGCAGCAGTTGCAGCTTCAGTAGTGTAGCAGCAACAGCAGCAGCAGTGTATCACCAACAACATAAGTAGCAGCAATAGCAACAACAGCATAAGCAGTGGCAGCTGTAGCAGCTGCAGCAACAGTTTCAGCCGCATCAGTGAAGAAGAAGCAGAAGCAGCAACTAAAATGGCAGTTGCAGCAGTAGCAGCAGCAGCAGCAGCAGAGACATTATGTAGTAACAGTAGTAGCGGTAGTAGCAGTAGTAGTAGTAGCGGTAGTAATAGTGGTAGTAGTAGTAGTAGCAGTAGCAACTGCCGCGGCAGAAGCAGTAGCAGCAGTTGCAGCTACAGCAGCAGCAACTGCTGCAGGAGCTGCAATAATAGCAGCAGCAGCAGCAGCAGCAGCAATAACAACTTTTGTAGTAGCAGCGGCAGCAGCAGCAGCAACAGCAATATTAGCAGCAGCAGTAGTTGCAGCTGTAAAAACAGCAGTAACAGTTGCACCTGCAGCAGTGCAGCAACAACAGAAGCAACAGAAACTGTAGCAGCAGCAGCAGCAGTAGTTGCAGTAGTGCAGCAGCAGCAGTAACAACTGCA
>JAGKTI010011627.1:0-22500 GCA_018397915.1 Birgus latro | reverse complement strand
TTCATGAAATCTTGCTAAATTTAATCAACGATAATCTTTGGCCCTGTTTACACGAGGCGTTTTGCGGCATCTACTGCCATGGAAACGCGGCTGTTGTATGTGTCCGTCTCAGAGCAAACACATGTACCTCGAACCGCTGAACAAACGTGCAGAAGGAAGGGAAATGTCGGATAGCGTGTTTGGACCAGCGGTTGAGAAAAATGTATGGTAGCGTGAGTACAGTCCAATACACTACCACTGTCACATTGCTAACGCGTGTTTGAAAACGCCTCGTGTGAACAGGGCCTTAATGAAATGGATTAGGGTATATCCATACTTCTTGTCAGTCCGTGTGAGGTGTGGTGTAGAAGGGAGAGTGACACGCATCATTTCCCCTTCCTCAGACGGGCCAAGCACGAATCAGGAAGTGGTGTCTGTTATGAGAGTAGTGTGTATGAAAGCTGAGGTTGTGTAAGTATATTTAAGATGCACAAATGTTTTCACACATGCACAAAAATAATACTAAATGTACACCAAAAAATAACCTTCCTGAAGAATAATTCAAATATATAAAACAAATGGAAATTAACTTATAAGGAAAAATTTAGAAAAAAAAAGAAAAAAAGAGAAATCAAATACCTTTTTTTAGCGCTTAAAAAACGCTTAGTGAAACCAAATCGTTCCGTCCGAGCCCCGGTGCTAACCAATGTAATCCTCGCAACATGTTACTAATCAAGAAGATGGGGCGACATTTTTCAAACACACTTACAATGTGTTCCCTGTCGTAACTAAGATGTGTTCGTGCATGAACAGCAAGAAGGAATGTGTAATGGTGCTTGCCATGTTGCGGACTTCACTATAAAGTACTGTACTGTATTCTGTAAGTTTTCACCTAATGGAACTGGGCCAAACCCATTACTTAAATCATGATGTTGCAGTTGCATGAAATTGATCAAGCCTTAGTTATGAGGCAGGAATGAATATCCTTGATTACTAATCAAATCAATCCTCATTCCTTTAATTTCAAAACACTGACTGGTACCCAACAACTGAGCTAAATGGGTTAGAGATGTTTGTCAAGCTAAATGCACAATATGGAGGGTCTGCTTCCAAACACATGGGGAAAGCCTGCCTGCAAGCGTGGCAATGATGAGCATATATTTTAGGATGTGGTGTGGTCAAGTACATGGCATCACTGCGAGCAAGTTGAAAAGCGTGAGGTTGGTATCCAACCAAGGCAGAGAAAAACAGTCCCTTCCAGTGATGTGTAAAACACTGATGGGAGTGGAAGGATATGCTTTCTGGCCATGGCTGCAGCTAAATGAAATTAGGCATTCATCTCTCTAGTCCTGACCTAGTCAAGATCGGTTTCTGCCATCCTTAACTATCCTAAAGCATGCATTGTTTCCTCTGAGGCTTGTACTACCTTACTAAAATCTGTTCCATCCTTCCTTACCTATCCTTCTCGCCCTACAGCAGGCATTCCTCTCTCTCAGGCCTGGCCTAGTCATGACCTGTCTTTCTTTTCTTACCCAACTTTTTCACCCACCCACCCGTCACTACTGAATTCTTGCAAAGTACTCGGGCTAAGCCCTGGTTGAGGGGAAATGGTGTACTGTGGCTTGTGATGCTCTGTTGGTCTACTGAATGGCCAGGGGATAGAATTACGCAACACCTACAGCGGAAAATTTGTCTTCAAGTAAGGTAATACCACGTCGACATACCTTTTAGCTGCTAGCATAGTCAAGCACATGGTGCATCAGTCAAGAAGTGGGATGGTTTGAGGATTTGAATCCAGACGGGATAAAATAAATCCACCCATTCTGAGTCCCAAGTTTGGCAAAGTGCAGCATCCTTCCGTGTCTCTTGTCTGTCCTGCAATAACAAATTAAGTTACAACAGGGTACTGGCTGAGTTTGTTTGTGAATGCAAGTCCTGGATTATATTATATACTGAATGATTGCCTTATCTAAACTGTAAATCAGGTATTAAGTAATTTTGAAGTTACCTACTCCGAAACATAAAATCACATGAATAAAATTGTGTTAGTATTACTTTTAAATAATCACACTTCTATACACTCCATCTCTTAAATCTATACTTATACAAATAGACATCACAATCCTTTAACACTATTTCTAATTGGTTCTGATTGTGATATATGCATCAGGGGAATCAAAACCTCCAAATACAACTTTAGAATAACAGGACTGGAATGCGTAACGACATGTTGGAGGAGGTTCAGAGTACAGACGACTCAAAAGTTAATGTGCTATGTGTTGGAGATAGGCAGTGTTTGTAGTGACACAGTAGCAACACAAATATATATATACACTGTAAACCTGCTTCATCTGACTACCTGTATTCGTTATAACAGTAGAGATGATACACAGGAACGTTAAATAATAGCTTAATGAGTGAGATGTTAAAATGGAGAGGGCAATGGTATTAAGTCACCAGGGTCTGATGGTTATTATATGGAGGGAACACCATTTCGTTACTTTGCTACACATTGCTTGGTGCTGGAGAGGGATGCCTTCACGTGATGGCACCGATATAGCCAGACGGAACCACTGCCCGGCTATACGATCATCCCTCCTACCTGAATGACGGACGGTGGACTGCTGGGGAAGGGACAGTTTCAGCCACCATTCCATCCGGTTCACGTTTCAGATCGTCCCAGGGCTATAACAGTAACTACTACCACTACTGCTACTACTTCAACTACTACTTCTGCACTACTGCTACTACTATTTCTACTACTTCTATGCAACTACTACTACTACTGCTACTATTACTGCTGCTGCTACTACTTCTTCTACTATTACTAAACATTTCAGAGTTCAAACAACGATTTAGCGAGGCCAAACACAATCTCCCTTCGCCACATCATCATCAAAACCTGCACTTGCTTTTCCCTTGGCGATTTCATTTTGATTTCATTTTCAAGCACACGATCATCAACTCTTATTCCAAAACACAGTCAGATAAAGCAGGTTGATAACAAATTCCTGAACAAACTACTGAGACATTGTAAACCTAAATGTATACTAGGGTAGATTATTGTTAGTGTGTGTGATTTATGTGTCAAATGATTAAAGTTGGTATATAGTTTACAATAACCAAATTTCACATTCACAATATACACTTGGCAACATATCAACCTGGTACAGCATCAAAGTACAGCAGAGGTCTAGAACTTGGTACACTTGACGACCAAGATATACTCACTTTTTAATAGAAAGAAAAAGGAACCAAAGGCCACAAGCCCACAAGATTGTTCCCTCCAAGAAAAATTAAAACAAGATAACACAACCAATTTCAAGATCCATTCATTTCGAGATGCCTGGACACACTGCGTTTAAAAGACTGGAGGTCATAGGCACTAGGAAATACAAACAGATGAAGATAGTTGCAGATTTGACCTGTTGCATACATGAAGGACTGGGAGTAACGGATAACTCCTGCAATATTAGCTGCCATGGCCAAGTACCCGTGATGCATGAACGTCAGAAATTGTAGCTGGACCTCCTCTACTCTCGAAGACACTGTCCCAGGTTCATGTGTGGCCAACTGTACATGTTTTTTCTTGTAACTGTCCTATGCTCTGGTTACGATTTAAATGTTATTACTGATTTCTTAAATGTTTTATTGATGCTCTTATGGGGAATATTCTTCTGTTAGAAAGTAGTTATTTATAAGTTTTTTTTCCACATGTATTATTGTTATTCAGGGTCTGATTAATGAGTTATGTATTTGTTTACTGTTATCATTTATTACTTATTATTAGTATTATTATTATGGCTAATACCTGTCAATTTTGTATTCATGTCACTGTCATTATTATTTATTTATTTGTTTATTCATTATTATTATTTTTTGACTATTTAATACCTGTCACATACCTACATATTTATTTCGTTATTTATTTTTTATCCAAGAATGTAGTTATTTGTTTATTAGTTTTTATCATTATTATTTACCATAATTATTATTACGTGTCATCTGGCATTCACAAGAGCACAGACCTCAATTTTAACACAATTAATTCTCTTAAGGGCATTTCACCTTATAATCCTAAATAATTCTCTTTATTATCCTAAGCAGGGTTAAGAGCTAGTTATTATTTTTAAAGGATTATTTTTGTAAGTAATTTTGTTTTAATGTTATGAGATACTGGTTAAAGCAACAGAGGCTAATGTAGAACTCAGATTATCCAAACACCTGATTATGTAGATTATCCAAACACCTGACTGTCCAAACACTGAGTATATACAATCTGATTATATACACATCTGATTATCCACACACCTGATTATCAAGATCATCCAAACGCCTGATTATTTAAATTATCCAAACACCTGATTATCCAGCTTATTCAAATGCTTGATTATCCAATCCAAATGCCTGACTATCCACATTATCCAAACATCTGATTATCTACATTATCCAAACCAGATTATGTAATTATCCAAACACCTGATTATCTAAATTATCCAAACACCTGATTATCTAAATAATCCAAACACCTGATTATCAAAATTATCCAAACACCTGATTATCAAGATCATCCAAATGCCTGACTATCTAAATTATCCAAACACCTGATTATCAAGATCATCCAAATGCCTGATTATCTAAATTATCCAAACACCTGATTATCCAGCTTATCCCAATGCTTGATCATCCAATCCAAATGCCTGACTATCCACATTATCCAAACATCTTATCTACATTATCCAAACACCTGATTATCCAGGAACATTATCCAAACACCTGCTTATAAACACAGAAAATTATCCAAACACCTGATTATATACACAGCTAATTATCCAAACACCTGATTATACACACAGCTAATTATCCAAACACCTGAACCTCCAAACACCTAATTATATACACAGCCAATTATTCAAACACCTGATTATATACACAGCTAATTATTCAAACACCTGATTATATACACAGCTAATTATCCAAACACCTGATTATATACACAACTAATTATCCAAACACCTAATTATATACACAGCTAATTATCCAAACACCTGATTATATACACAGCAATTTATCCAAACTCCTGAACCTCCAACCACCTAATTATATACACAGCTAATTATTCAAACATCTGATTATATACACAGCTAATTATCCAAACACCTGATAATAAACACAGCTAATTATCCAAACACCTGAACCTCCAAATAAATGAATAAATAAATAAATAAATAGCCATGTAAACTAATGCCATACGATGATTACCGGGACGCAGTGTTAGTCTATTCGTTTCTGAAGACCTGTACTTTAACGTGTGCCATTTGGGGCGATGATCAGGTGCTCCGTTAATTACCACGAACCCTTAACACGCAACTTTTTTTTTCTTCGTTTCTTCTCTCTCTCTGGAAATTAGCATGAATACTTATGAAGCAGCTTTTTCTTTTTTTTCTCTCTCTCTCTCTGGGAATTAACACGAACATTACGAAGCAACTTTCTCCCCTCCCCTCCCCCCCTCTCTCTCTCTCAGTAGTATTCCTAGGTTTAACAGTAAGTACAGTACCCTGAAGTATCTATGTTTTAATTTTGATTCTCTCTATTTTAACCTGTATCTCTCTCTCATCATGTAGTGCCACAATGGTCATAGGCTGGTCAGCTACCCCCGAATATTCTAACTACATTTGGATTCTGTCTACATTTGGGTTCTTACACCTTGCATCTGGCCCTCCATGTTTATTGATTGTTTTTACTGTTTTTATTATGTAATTTTTATTTTCGTGAATATTTTTGTAACGCTAAATTTCTTTATATAAGGGTAAACTAATTTTTTGTATCACCCATTTCTTTCTATAGGAATTTCATTTTTATATTTGTACCATCAGTATTTTTTGTAGTCATAATTTTCTCACTGTTTTATCACTCCTTTATACTGCACTGTCATTATGTAATATAGAGAAGATTACATTCTGCACTAGCGTTATGTGTTATAGAGAAAATTAGTTTATTCTGACACTTCTATAAGCATGAAGAATTTTATAATTATACCTGTAGTCTCAGTAATTTTATAATATACAAACTATATAAATGATCTATATATATATATGTCTTGGTACCTATTAACACATCTGGAACACTGTCTTAAAAATAAATGTTTATCGAAGTAATTTACATATTTTAAAAAAAATCACTTGTCAAAATGTTTATAATTGTTAACTGGGCATGTTTAGAAATTATTATCCATGTATGACCGTCTATATGAATTACTAAATAAAAAATAAAAATAAAGCACTTGGCCTAATAATCAAAATCTATATATCAGAATAATTATAAATAAATGGATAATAACTGAACCTGCCTAAAATTATCAAAGGTGAATTATGCCTAAATAATTAAGTGGTATAATTAGTGAGTTGCCTATAATTCATTGCCTATAAGTGAATAACTGTGGTATGGTAAGTTGTATTATTATTATTTTCTTCATCTTATTCATCCTCCTTTCTTTCATTTTCTTATCTTTCTTCTTCCACTCTCTTCCTCTTCCTTCTTGTTTTTCCCTTACCTCTCCTCCTCTCTCTTCTTTCTCCCTTTTCTTCTTTCCACTTTGTTTCCCTTCTTCCTCCTAATTCCCTCCCACCTTCCTTCCTTTTGTTTTCCCACTCTCTCCCTTTACCCTCCTGTCTTCCCTCCTCTCCTATCTCTCCTTCTCATTTCTCCTCTCTCTTTCTACTTTCTTCTTGTGTCTCCCTTCTCATTCCATCATCTCTCTTTCTCTCTATCTCTATCTCTCCCTCAGTAGTATTCCTAGGTTTAACAATACGTAAAGTACCTTGATTAAGTATCTACGTTTTAACTTAGTTTTAGGTTTATGTTTTACTAAGTACCTGGTTTAGAGTTACCGTATTGATAAAGGATGGTTTTAGTCTCTCTTTATTTCTATTTATCTACCAAAAATTTATCATTTATGTCATCATGAACCCCCACTCTACCTATCTATCTATTCATATGTCTATTTCTATCTACCATTAATTTATCATCTACCATTATGAACACTTCTTTCTCTCTCAGTAAAGTGTTGCCTTACTGGTGTGTTTAAAAGTTCCTAAGTAATAAAATGTATTGGAAGAAATTACTGTCTTAATTTCCTTTCCACACCATCATATAATTTACACTACACGCCCTTACCCCTCTCACGACCGCACCTACTCTTGCATTTTATTCTAATTAACGCAAGTGCACTCACTTGATGTAGTGCTGCCTACTTCTTCCTTCACCTTTATCATTCTTTTTCTGTGTGTCCTCCTCTCTTCCTATTTCCCCCATCTTTCCTGTCACTTTTTATTACTTTTCTTTCCTTATCAGGTGGCTTTACATTGAGTGACAAGCCTAATGGTTTCCTGCAAGCCAGAAACCATTTACAACGCTGGGTGGTAACCATATAACCAACTCATACATGTTCCTTATGTGCCAACAAGTGGGTTGGTGGAAGGTTAGTGCCCCTCCGCGTAAAACCACTAACTCAAAGACAAACGGCCACCCCTAAAGGGATTATGGCGTCTGCCTATACACAGATAGATGATTTTATTCAAAAGCGATTGAGTCATAGGAGCCCACAGGACCCCCCAAACTTACACTAAACGATTTCTTTTTACAGCTAGGAGTGAGCTATAGATGTCTGTATTCTGAATCATTCATTACTTCGCTAATTCATCACTTGCGTTTCAGTTTAAATGTTATTCTTGTCAAGTTTCCCAGTCCTCTTGGTACTGCTGCATGGATATCTTTTTAATACAGCAATGGCAGGAAGAGCAACTACTACACTATTACTCTATCTACTAGTACTACTACTACCACCACTACTACTAATACTACTACCACTATTACTACCACCCCTAATACTACTACTATTCCAAGATTCCCGAATGACAAAGACTTTAAGTGAGACAAGTCAATGCAGTGTCGTAAATTAAATGAAGCGTCTCCTGCTGCCCCCACAACTCTTCTGGGCTGCACCGGGCCTTTGTTTATATTTTCCTTAGCTTCGGATACCAGCACCTCTTCACTAACGATCAGTTTTCCCCATTACTCCTTAGAACCTGGGGCGAATCCAGGTTTTCACAGAAGAGGTGGGTGCTATGTCATCTTCCTCGAATAAGTTAAAAAATAAAAATAAATAAATAAAGGCTCAATATTACACAGAACACAATAGACCAAAATTTCAAACAGGGGACTCCTAGGGGCCAAGGATTTGACTGATGGGGGGGGGATGTTTCTCTTAAATCTAACGTTTCTCTTAAAATACAACAGGAAAGTAATCACACGCCATTCGCATATATAGTACCAAAAGAAGGCTGGACAGTATAGTAAGGGTGAAGGATCAAAGCTAACGTTCCTCTTAAATCAAACATTTCTCTCAAATCAAACGTTTCTCTTAAAAACCACAAGAAAATAAACACAAGCCATCCTCATACACCAGGCGATTTCCGACGCAGGTAAAAACGTATACAAATGGTTATGTACACCAAATAATACGTACACGTGTATACTTTCTATATTTATTGAGCACACGTATATCATTCTGTCGACAAATATTTAACAGCTGCCCAAAGATGTTTACTTATTTTAATCTTACTTTTACACAACAATTTTTAAAGCTTAGGAAAGACTTGTAGTGAAAGGCGTATTCCCCGTCTCAAATGTCTCTGCTGAATACATCTTTGTGTAAACAGAAAAAATAAAAATAAATAAGACGTCCTCGGGCTTAAGTGCTTTATAGACAGACTGAGAGATAACAGATGGACAGAGATAATGGAACTTAATACTAAGATTTGATATATCTTACACTACTGCAGCCGTATTCTCGTGGGTTTAGGAGGCTGCCAGACACCTTCCTTAATTACTTATATTTCTTAACTTGTACTTAATGTTACTTTAATATAAACACTATGTATACGAGAAAAAATCACTGTGCCATGTGTTGAAATATACTGGCAAGAGGTGATTGGCAGCCTTATCAACTCACGGGAACAAGGCTTCTGACGCTATAACTATACTATGGTTATACTATGCTATGGTATACTTATGCTATATCTCAACAATGTTATAGCATATTACATTATACCACACTACACTATACTGGTACAATTCTATATACTCCCTATTCTATACAGTAGTTACTATACTACACTATGCTAGAGTACATATACTACGGTATACTGTATTTCACAACACTGTGTTACGGCATGATAGTTTACAGTACACTATACTGCTGTAATACTGTGTTCCAGCTCACACACACACACACACACTCTCTCTCTCTCTCTGCACACCACATAGTGCCACTGCTCTCTCCACTATTCCACACCTCTACCACTACCCCACACTCCCTCAACATCAACACTATATTGCACATTATCTACCCTATCCTCGTGGGCTTGGCAGGCTCTCTACATCTTCCTTGCATATTCATACTGCACATTTCACCTTAACACATGTGGTGGAGAAAGACGCCTTCATGTGGTGGCATCGATATAGCTGGGCTGCACAGCTGCCTAGTTATGCAGACGTCCATCAACTACTTCACTATCCCCCTAATGGAGGTTAATGGACGCAGGAGAACAGCAACTTAAGCCTGCAGTCCACTGGGTTCACGTCCGCGATGGAGCCGGGGCAGCAGGAGTAATGGCTAAGTGCTCTCTGGCAGCGTTATGTCATTAATATCTCTGTAGCCCTTTTAGGTCGCCAAATCTTTAATTATTCTCCTCTTCCCACTACCAGACGATTTTATTCAGCTTAGGATGGCTTCTGCTGTAGTCCCCAATGTATACAAGAAAATATTTACGTGGCAAGAGTAAAAACAAAAACCAAATGGTGCCTGGGAAACGCCATGACTTCTTAGCTATAAAATACGGATTTTTTTTTTTTCAACATTCTGGGCCACCTTCAGGGGGAGAGGACGCTTTCGTACAGTGGCACAGGTATGCAGTAACCAGGCAGCTTCACTGACCGGTTATACAAACATCCCTCAACTGCCATATCCACCAAAAGGAGCAACGTGGACAGAGATAGGCAACATCAGCCTGCTTTCACTGGGTCCACCAATACTATACTGCTGCTGCTGCCTCTTCCACTACTACTACCACTACCGATACTACTGCTACTGCTGCTCCTGCTTCTTCCTCTTCTACTCCTACTGCTACTACGGGACACTTCTAATGATTACATCTAGGTAAATGGCTGAAAACAAACTTCATTTACCGCTTTCCACCTATAACAATGCTCCTGTATTCCTGCTGCTTCCAGTCCATCTTATTCAACTAATCGAAAAGTTGTTTCTATGTAACGAGGTGTAAAAAGCCCACGAGAATATGGTATAAATATCACTCTCTCTTCCTGAATGGACCGTTATTTATCTATTGCCAGACGCCTCAATCCCGTATGGGTGACCTCAAACACACACCCTCCATGTCGCCCCGTCCCCCGCCATTTCGCTGCCCTCCCCCCAACTCACACACCTCTCTCAAATACCTCTCTACTCCATAAACTAACACCCCCACGCTCTCATATACCTCTCTACTCATCAACTTACACCCCCACGCTCTCATATACCTCTCTACTCCATCAACTTACCCTCCCCTCTCATATACCGGTACCTCTCTACTCATCAACTTACACCCCCCTCTCTCATGTACCTTTCTACTTCATCACTCAAAATATAATTCATAAAATATAACTCGAAAAACATAAATTCAGATATAAAAACTCGAAAAATATATTAAATGTTGATAAAAATTTCTAATACTGCTTTTACCATCGTCGCAGCCTTATTTCTCACCTGTGGACTTTCAAAAGTACCTATTTATTTATTTGTAATTCCTATACACCAACCAGAAAAAACCTGCTTGTATGACTTCTGCTGTAACTACAAAAAATATATATATACCGTATCTCGATTGTTTTCGATACGCTGCAACTGACAAAAAAAATCCAAAAATCCCTTAATTCTTCCCGCCTGTCTGCAATAACTATCCTTGTATAATTCCCACATAAACAAAATAATCTATTATTTCTAGACCAGTAATAACAAACACTAACAACAACAATAACAACAACGTTTTCACTTACTATAGCAGTAAAAGGATGACAAAAAATAAATCCTAACCTGAATAAAGCCGTCTTACCGGTAAAGAAAACAAATACAAGCCGTCATCGTCCAAACCTACCCATAGACAAAGGAAACCTGGGCCTCCTCTACCACATTAACCACAACCTGTATTTGATTCGTTACCATATTATTTAATTCAGATTGGATCTCTCACAGTGCAGGGGTTAGTATGCAGGTTAATAGGCTAATTAAATCGCCAAGGAAATGGTGCTAAGTGGTTTTGCTCACGCGGTCCTGTGTAAGATCCACGAAAGAGGAATATGAAAAACTAACCGGATCACGACGAAGTTATGAACCGAAAACCGGCAAAAGGAAATACGGCAAAATGATACAAAATGTTGATAGTGAATAAAGCAAAACAGCAGAGGAATAACCCACCATTTTTAAGGCAGCCGTGAGAGCGTCCAACTTCAGCCACAACATGGCGTCCCTCCGGCAGACAGTTGCATGATTCAAAATTCAAACTCTTGGTCAAAACTGCAGGGTAGGAGCTTCTGACGCTACACCACTAATTCGCAGGTGGTTAAACTGTAGACGTATACGTTCTTTAAGTTTGTGATCAATAAAAATAAGCATTAAGTCGCCACGGTAACAATTAAACGTCTTAAAATAATCACCTCAGCAATCCCCAGCCATTAACCGGCGGCGCAGGCTGACACATGGGGACGACTACCCTCGGTTCCAATGATTTTCAGTACTCATGCGCTCTTCACAAACGACAGGATCAACGCGATGGCGAAATACTACTTTAACTATCATACTCTTTACTTACTGGTAAATTACTTAACTTCATGTCCAGAAAACTGAATTAATTAGTTAAGAAAATACCACGCAAACTTGCTTTACTATGCAACATTATTTGCCCCGCCGTCTTAGCGATTACCACTTCCTAAAACAACGTGCAGAACTATATACAACAATCCAACAACTTAGTATTTAGCAATGTAATGGCAAATCCGTATTATGCAATACTTCACGTGAAAAATTCTGCACTACGGTTCGGTTCTGTACTTAAGCAAGGGGATTGTCTTTTCAAACGCCATGTGCAGTTGGCTTCTAATTAAACTTAAGTGACTGAGCTCAACTTCACCTTTTTTTGTATTTCCTTACGGTATTCAAGTAATATTTTTCCTTCCTCCTACAGAATGCAAGGTGGCACGCGAGATTTTAAGAAACTTTTGGTGATTCTTGGCCTACTCTCGAGTTTTAAATATGCTATATCAACATCCGGCCACCGTTACGGAGCTACAGTTGCTGGCGATCTTCAGAGAAAAATGTCTCCCTCATAATCTGCCCATAAGGACTTAGTAACGGTAGCTCCATAACGGTTCAGAATTACATCCACATTGATATAGCATTTTCATTTTCAAAATTATCCAAAGAACATGCAGTTTGTCACATTCCGCGAGACACTACTCGTACATTTCCTCAAAACTTTATTTCCAGGCCAATTAATCACCAACTCAGCACCTGAGGACCCGTATTCTCGTCGATAAAGGAAGCTCCCTAGCACCATTTCCCAAGCGACTTATTTTCCTGATTACACCTTACCGTCCTATTCAGTGTTATATTTCAAACATCGCCATACTCTGCATAAATAAAGTACAAATGCATATTTACCAGCCACATCCAAAAATATATCGCAAAAGATGAGGTACTTGGGAGCCTCCTTACCAGATGAGAAAGCAGACTCAGGTTTTAAAACTTGGGTAACCGAAATGCCCAACAGAATCCTACACATTAGTCAGGCTTATATAAAACTGCAGTCAATAGTTCCTTTACAGTCTTCAAACTGCCAAAACTTATTAAGAGCTCTTGCTAAACTCACTTACATAGAGAGCTTGCTAAACTCAATTACACAGAGATCTTCCTAAACTCAATTATTGTATAACTGGAGTTGATAAGCTCATATAATCTTGCTAAACTCATAAAGTATGGTAGCAGTTACAATCCCGGGCTCATCTCACTGTAAACCCGGTGGACTGCAGGCTTAAACTGCCGAGCTCCTACAGGCAAACATCCTCTTCTCGGGGGATATGGAGGGTCTTAGGGACGTTTGTATAGCCAGGCCGATGATCCACGCGAATATATCGGTGCCACCACGAGAAGGCATCCCTCACGTGTAGTACAGAAGCAGGTTGGAAGGCTTATCAACTTCCCTCATCACATCACAATCCATGACGTGTAAAGAAACTACTGACTACAAATGTAATTAGTATATAAGTTGTCTTTAAACCATACCTACGTCAATTTGGTTATTTTCTTGTTACTGAGCTACTAGGATGATACTGTCAGCTGTGGGATCAGGTATGGTTTGGCTGTGTTAGGTGTGATCTGGTTAGGCTTTGTCTGGTCATGCTAGGTTAGGATAGGATAGGATAGGTTAGGTTAGGTTATGTCACGTTTGGCTTAGATCAGATTACATTAAGTTTGGTTTGATTGGGTTAGGTCGTTGGGTTTAGGCTGGGATTGGCTTGGTTAAGTTAGATCAAACTGGTTAAGTCTGGCTTGATTAGGCTGTCAAGTTAGGTTTGGTTACTTAAGCTTAGGCGAGGTCAGCTTAGGCCAGGTAGGTGAGATGAGGTCAGGTGATGTAGGACGCAGTGTGGTCAGGTCAGGGGATGTTGCAGTTGGCATTGGCCGGCCAGTCACACACCTGAGCCTTGTGGTTGTACTGCAGGGAGGTGGGGCACTCAAACCTGCAGACAAGGATTGCACAAGTTACACCAAAAAGGCAACTATCTTTCTGAGGGTACATTGACGTGGGTTATATTTATGTATTGTATTTTACTCATTCCTTCTTCAGCGACTATCAATTCTTTGAGTAACTGAAAGAAGGAGGAGGAGGAGGAGATGGAAAATAAGAAGAAGAAGAACAAGTAGGAGAGAAAGAAGAAGAGTATTTCGCAATGTTCCCCCAAAAGGACTAACCTAACCTAAACATGAAATTATCAGATATAACTTATAAACAAAATCATTGGCACACCTACATAACTGCATATATGAAGTATGTTAAGGGATAAAGCCAACCTAAATTATCCTAATGTGGTCTAATGCAGTATATAATGGGGTGTATAATTGCCTGCGTTTCCAAGTAGGCAATAAAGGGTACACTACCTCTTAGCTAAGTGGTAATGTTATGCCTTTACACAGGACAGGGCCTGAAACTGAATCTCAACAAGAACAATTATTATTTTCCTAAGTAAAGGTCGTCCTTACACTGGTTGTCAGTTGTGTGAGATGTGAGGCAAGGCACCAATGTAAAGACAGGAAGAAGTTTAACAGATTCATTTCTGTCCTGGCCGACATTCAATCTCAGGCCCCATGCAGTGTAAAGGTGCAATGTTACCACTAAGTCGGGAGAGGTACTCTACGTGACAATTATGCACTGCAAACTTTTATATACCCCATTACAATGTGATCTAACCAATTCAACTATCGTAATGTAATCAAGGAGGTTTGCTGGCAAAGACTGCAAAACCCAAGCCCAACACTAGGAACATTCCAACCCACATCTCCACCTACCCAAAGCGAAGCGCTATATAATTACACCATGGCAATGCCCAGAGCCAGAAACCACATACAAACTTATGATCAACTCCCTGCTGTAACTAAGATTCTGATTTGGAGGGAGAACAAGAGGTAGGGAAAGTTTTTTCAGTGGCCTTTTCTTGCCGTTCCTGGGAATACAAATCACAGCTGTGACTGGGAACTGATCAATATGTGTGCTTATGGATCTGGCCCTAGTCCTCCATCCTGACATTCTGAAGAACCAATGTAATAACCGGAATGAAACTTAACATATTAATCAAACTGTCCAGGCCGAGATTCGATCTCAGGCTCTCGCGCTTCATAGGTGCACACGTTACCACTGACCCAAAGAGAGGATCCCCCTTTACCCTCTAAACAATGCGGGCTTTTATACACCCCATTACATCACTCTTTTCTCCCCTTGGTGATTAATTTGGTCAGTTTCGAACACACAGTAATGTAGCATCGAAGGCTACCATTGGGGACGCCGCAGACCACACTGAACAGTTCACCCCCGGGACATAAGAACTAGGACGCTGTCAGCTAACCAACATCATCATTGCCCTCTAAGCCTCGCCTCACATCCCACACCGCTGCTAACCGATGTAACAGCCAGAATGAAACTTCAACAAATTAATCACACTGTCTTGGCCAAGATTCAATCTCAGGCCCTTGCACTTGATAGGCACGCACATTACCACTGAACAAAGGAGAGACTTCCCCACTTCCCCCTTTGCCGCGGGCTTTTATAGACCCCATCACACTAAAATCTCTGGCCGCAGTTACACTAACCTAACGACGAAATAATATCAGGCACATGCCGGTGAGTTATGTCACTAGTACATTTGTAGAATCACTCAAATGAGGTAGGGTCTAAGTGAAACCTACCAAACTTTGCCTATAATAACCTTACACACAGGCGTAGGTAGGGTTTTAAAAATCTGGTGACCAAGGGTGGCCAAGGCTAGTTATGGGGTGGCCCAATGAAAACTCTTCTGCGGAGGCCAGGGATATTACCTCGAAAATTTGGTGTGGGTAGGTATGTTTCAGTGGTGGCCCGTGTTAGCCTGGCCACCCCCCTACCTACACCACTGCTTGGCCAATATAATATTACAACCGCAGAGCAATCAGAGCCATACCTGTAGGCGATATCATTGGTGCACCTGTAGAAGCGATGGCATGAGGTGGGGTCCGAGGCAAAACCAAGAGCATCACACTCATTATACCAATTCGGTGACAGGTCTTCCTTGGCGTACGAGACCCGACCAGACCTGACAATTGGCTTAACTGCCGGCTTGATTATGAATGGCTTGGAGGACGGGATGATGTTCTGGGAGTCTGGCGGTGGCTTGGAATGAAAGGCTTGGGCTGGCTTAGGGGTGCGTGATGGCTTCGATGTACGGAACTCCACCACAGGCCTTCTTGGGGGTACTGTTGTTATACGTGGAAAGTCTGTCTTCTCGCTCTTGGGGTACTCGTTGAAGATAGGCCTGTGAAAGAGAAGGAACTGTCATGGGACGCCAGAGAATGCAAACCCTCCCACTACCCCAAATATCACCACCATCATCATCGTTGCCATCTCTTCTTCGTCCTTCTCATCATCAGCAGCATCATCACTTCCTCCTCATCCTCCTCCTCAACATCATTTCCTCTTCCTTCTCCTCACCACCATCACCATCATCTCCACATCATCATCATCATCGCACTAGTGAGGGGCAGCTTCACGTGGTGGCACAGACATAACGGGGCAGATCCACTGACCAGTTGCACAAAGGTCCCTCAATTCATATCCTTTACCATTTTTTTCTTTCAATCAGAATTATCCCCACCAACCATTTCCCAAAGTTATGCCTGGTCACCTTTTATATATAAATGTAGCACTGAAACTATACCTTTTTCACCTTAACTTGGCCCAGATTTTAGTCATTTTGCAGCTTACTGTCTGTAGTGGAAAGACGAAGACAATACTATAGCTCTACACCCTTTCCACAAAACTTCTCTAAGTAACATGATATTCTAGAGTTAATTTACTGCCACAACTCAGAATTCAAGGTGGAGAGGTGGCAAGTTTGGCCCAAGTTAGAATAAATCGAGTATAACACTTTTTTCCACAGCCCTTCTCTGTAACTAACATAATGCTGTATTCTTGTGTTAATTTACTGCTACATCTCAGAATTCAAGATGGGAAAGTGGCAATTTTGGGGCCAAGTTAGAATAAAATGAGTAAGGCAGCAAATTTTTCTACATTTTCCTTATTCTAGTGTGAATTTATTGCCTCAACTCAGAATACATGATGGAGAGATGGTAATTTTAGCCCAAGGAAGAGTGAAAAAGAGTATAACAGTGAATTCTTGCATTAATTATTTTCCACCTCACCATGATTGCCAATGGTATGTGCGTTTCCTGCCTGTGCTTCCATTTTTCCTTGCGTCTGTACTGCCTGGGGTCGTTGCTGGCCTTCTAGTGGTCGTTGCTGGCCTTCTGGTAGTCGTTGCCGGTCTTCTAGTAGTGGTCGGTCTCTCATATTTCCTCTCCTCCTTTTTCACGGGTTTTTCCTCCGCCTTTCCCTCCCCAACCAGGTTTTCCTCCACCTCCTCCTCCGACTCTGGACGGGTGGATTCGGCAGAGGAGGAAGCGGGAGCCTGTTTCGTGGGGGTGTCTGAAATGATGCCGAGTTTTGAGGCGATGGCGGTCAGGAGAGGATTTTCGCCGTAACCGCAGTAGTTGCCGAAATCGTCCGAAGGCAGATCCCAAACCATTACTCCTGCTAAGCCTTCATCCAGGGCGTATTCAGCCTGGGGGAAAAAGGGGGAATGTTAAAAAGGCAGATGGATGGATAGACAGACAGATAGATAGGGACTGATAGATACAGATAAACAGATTGATAGACAGAAGATGAGTTATGCTTCTAAATGGTTTTAACTTCACACACACACACACCTTACCTTCTCCATCACAGCATCCACCTCTCTCTCTCTCTCACTCTCACACACAGACACACACACACACTTTACCTTCTCCATCACAGCATCCACATCTCTCTCTCTCTCTCTCTCTCACACACACACACACACGCAGCCTACCTTCTCCGTGACTGCATCCACATCGTCAAAGCCAACCCACTGTTTGCCCTTCGTCAGATACGGGCCTCCCACGCCAGTCACCTTGTCCCAGCCGTCCTGAAAGAAAGTGAGAGAGTGCGATAATGAGTGAGTGAGTGACAGATAATGGGAGTTGGAGTGAGAAAGATAATGAGTCTGAGTGGGAGTGAGATAATGAGTGAGTGAGAGAGGAAATGAGAGTTAGTGAGAGACAATGAGTGAGTGAGTGAGTGAGATAATGAGTGACAAAACGATAAAGTATGAGTGAGAGAGAGATAAGGAATGACAGAGAACGATAACGAGAGAGAGAGAGAGAGAGAGAGAGAGAGAGAGAGAGAGAGAGAGAGAGAGAGAGAGAGAGAGAAGCCCCCTCCCCCTCACCCACCTTATGCAGCAGACAGCACTCAAAATACGCCAGACTGCCTGACGCCTTCACGTGGTGGCCGGGCAATCCAGGTCCTGACGCAGACGACCCGGGTGTGTTGTTGTTTTCATTTGTCAGTGTCCACGAGCGGCCGTAAAGGGGCACTCCAATCACCATCTGAAACATCGGTAGGGATTAAGTAGGTATATGTACCCGGTATATGTAAAAAGGTTTAATCCCACAAGTAATGGTTTAATCCTACAAGGTTTAATCCTACAAGTAATGGTTTAATCCTACAAGTAAATGCTTAATCCTACAAGTAGAGCTTTAATCCTACAAGTACATGCTTAATCCTACAAGTAATGCTTTAATCCTACAAGTAAATGCGGTATAGTAAGAAGGAAATGTGGTATCCTGACTACTAAGAGCTTTAATCCTCCAAGTAAAGCTTTAATCCTCCAAGTAAAGTTGAATCCCACCTTGCTAGCGGGCGCCCCCTTCTGAATCCAGTAGTTCACGGCGAAGTCCACACACAGCTGGGGGTTTTGGCCGGGCTCGGGGTACAGGGGGGAGTGATGAGCCACCTTCGATTCCCAGGACCCGTGGAAATCATAGGACATCAGGAAAATCTGTGGAGAAAGAGTAGGATAGAGTAGGGAAGGCAGGGTAGGGTAGGGAAGGCAGGGAAGAGCAGGGAGATGCGGGATAAGGTAAGATTAAAACGCTGGACACTGGCTAGAAATGGAATGAAGGCCCGGCCATGTGGAAGCTTATAATGAGTGGGTCATCTGGGGTGGAATCAACAACAGCGAAGGAAAGAAGGTAGATTTGGGGAATGATAACGAATCAGACCGTCCTATGAATAAATATAAATAAACACAGAATTACATACTGTACATGAACTAGAAAGCACACAGAAAGCGCATACATCCGCCAATGCCGGATCCGGATTCTCCCCAAAGTTTAATCAATACTTTCTTGGGCCGTGGCCCACCCTTCCACACAATTTCATTGAAATTCATTGAGAACTTTTGGAGATAACGTGTGGACATACAAATGTCAAACAGGTGAATACATAACCTCCTTCAACGTCGTTGATGGGGGTAATAAGCATGCAGGTAAATAAATAAATGCTGTCAGCACTCACCAGGTCCAGCAGCTCGGCCACCCTGGGAACATCGTAACCCCTGTCAATGGTGGACTTGCCCGCCGACACAGCCGATGTCAGCAGCAGGCCTTTGGGGTTAAACGCTTCTCTTAGGTCCTCCAGCCAGGCCGTGAACCCTGCAAGATGGTAGGAGGGTGAGCTGAGCACTTCTTCGTGATTAACAACATATTCTACTGTTACCGTACCTTCTTGTTAGCGCTCGGCATTCAAGGCGGAGATGGTAATATCGCGCCTACTTAAAATGAGCACAGTTAACGGTTAGTATTTAGCGTTTTCTCTCATAAGGTGAGTTGTGCAGTTTTCCTTGAAAGCATTCTAATCATATAGTGCATATTTTACGGTGAATGAAGTAATGTATAAAACAATCCCCACCAATTCATTACCCTTGTAGTGTGATACAATATGACACGAACCGATAGTACCAAATGAATACGGTTTCCCTTTTACCAATCATTTCAAAGCTCATCGCACTCAGGGGAAAAGGAGTAATTTTGAAGAGAGTCTACAATATGCAGCAAAAGTTGTGCCTTGGCTCCCTCTCCACGGGCTTTGAAAATCAGTGTGTTGGACCTGCAACACACGGCGCTTATGGTACTGATCTGAGGATGAAGGAAGTCGTCAGTGTTGGTTGAATTTCTTAGACCAAGGCAACAGAAGCAGGAAAGGCGACAGAGGCAAGGGTAAATAATCTTCAAAAATAAAATATCATCATCATCGCTGTCTTCGTCATCATTATCCAGACCTTTCCCACCAACTGAATCAAACTCCCAATCAATCAGTATTCAAACCAATGAAATCCTGCTCCACACACACACACACACACACTTCGATTCCGCCGCTTAAAATAAATAAATAAAAATTAATAAACAACTTGAAATAAACACCAGGTACCTTGTTTATCTGCGGTGCTGCCTTCATAACCAGGGTATTCCCAGTCGAGGTCGAGCCCGTCGAAGCCGTACTCCTGCAGGAAGCCCACCACATGGCTGGTGAACTTCCTGCGTTTGGCTGGGTCAGACACCAAGCGGGAGTACTTGGTGGAGCGAGAGTCATTCCACCCACCCAGACCCAACAACACCTGCAGGTATAAGTCCATTTGAAAAGGTCTGATGGCTGTGACGAAGTTTATTTTACAATTTATCATTTTTTCATAAGTAGGTAAAGAAAAGTTACGATGGAAGGAGGGGAAGGGTGGGACTGCAGTGTATTGGTGTTGTGACGAGGAGGGGTGGATTGAGGTGGTTTAGGAGGAAGGGTAGGACTGGAGTGTATTTGTGTTGTGATGAGGACAGGCAGATCGAGGCGGTCTGGGCATGTGGAGCGGATGGAGGATGAGTTTGGTGCGGCAAGTGAGAAGTGTGGCAGTACGTCCACATGAAAGGGTCTGATAACTGTGAGAAGGATTAGTTTACAGTTTAACGAAGACCCAACTGCTCCAGGAGGCATACGTCCACGTGAGAGGGTCTGATAACTGTGGCGAAGATTAGTTTACAAGTTAAAGCTATTTTCCTTTACGTGGTGACGACCATCATCACTCAATATACTGCTGCCTACTTCTTCCCTCACCTTCATTCTTTTCTGTGTCTTTCCTCCTCCCTTCCTATTTCACCCATCTTTCCTGCCACTTTTTGTTATTCTTCTTTCTTCTGTAGGTGGCTTTACATCGAGTGACAAGCCTAATGGTTGCCAGTAAGCCAGGAAACCATTTACAGCGCTGGATGGTAACCATATAACCAACCCATACGTGTTCCCTACGTGTCAACAAGTGGGTTGGCGGAGGGTTAGCGCCCCTCTTCGTAAAACAACTAACTCAAAGACAATCAGCCACCCCTTAAGGGAGTATGGCGTCTGGCTATAGAAGGATTGATAGATTCCTTTAATACAACAGGTGGGTATGATACAAAGGCAAGCACAAAACTCTGACAAGTATAAACCAATGTGCCAAGTGAAATCACCCATATAACACATAACCCTCATTCATCATACAAGCTTTAGAAGAAGAAAAAATGCAGGCTTGGCTATGTGCATCTCCAAACCTAATGTATTTCATTCACCAAATTCTGTTCTTCGCCAGTGATTCTTGTACTTCTTCAATCTCCATATCTTATCAAGCCCCCCTCCCCATTTTTTTTTCCTTATATACCTCCCATCCTCAAACTTTGCCACATAAATCCTTTTCGTCATCCGGTTCAGATTCAAGCACCATTTAACTATACCATCTACGTACATCCCTTCCACCCTGCTAACAATAAACTTCCTTACTCCACACACATCACGAAGCTGTCTCTCATCCTATCCACTCCATTCTTGGCAATCCACACACATTATCTATACTCAGACACCTTAATCTCGGAAGGGGTGGCCACAAACAAATCACCTCCATGTCGCCCTGTCCCCTGCCACTTCGATGCCTTTCCCCCAACTTATACTCCCCTCTCTCATATACCTCTCCACTCCACCCCTCCATCTCATCCTCACATTCCACCCCTCTCTCTCATATACCTCTCCACTCCACCCCTCCATCTCATCCTCACATTCCACCCCTCTCTCTCATATACCTCTCCACTCCACCCCTCCATCTCATCCTCACATTCCATCCCTCTCTCTCATATACCTCTCCACTCCACCCCTCCATCTCATCCTCACTTTCCTCAACAATCCCATATCCTCTCTTCTCACTCTTGCCTTTTCACACTCAGGTTACATCCAGTCCTCACACTCCTACGTTAATTTTGGCACTACTGCACTAACTCACATTCCCTCCTCTACCATCCTTCACACACACACACACACACACACACACACACACACACACACACACACACACACCTCTATTTCGAATCACCATCTCCATACCATCTTCCCCCTTTCTTCCCCAAGGCCCTCTACTCCCCTCTTCCTTCCTTTCTATCTATCTATCTATTAACCTCCCAATCAGCAAAATCACCCTGGTTCAAACCCACACAAGGCACGTCCACCCACTCACCTTCAACTTCTCATTCTCTCTCTTCAGCTTCACAAACTTCTGAAAATTCTTAAGATCAATGTCCAGCCACCTGTCATGTGATTTGAGAAGGTACGTGTCTGGATCGAGGATTGCGAAGGCGTAGACCAGGTGAGTGCACAGGTGGACTGGAATATCGTTGACTGTGTACTGAGCGAGGCCTGTGAGGGGAGAAGGAGGATGAGTAAGCGTGAGATA
>JAGKTI010011626.1:0-24934 GCA_018397915.1 Birgus latro | reverse complement strand
CTCTAACTCCATAAAAGAAGGTATAGTGACAGCCACCTCGCCGCACTCACTCACACCGGGTGACGGCCACCTAGCTGCACACGGGGAGGACACAGCCAGTAGCCGCCCTCGCTCTAACTCCATAAAAGAAGGTATAGTGACAGCCACCTCGCCGCACTTACACACACCAGGTGACGGCCACCTAGCTGCACATGGGGAGGAGTCGGCTACTAGCCGCCCTTGCTCTAACTCCATAAAAGGAGGGAAGGTGACGGCCACCCTGCCACTCTACTAAAAGAAGGGGCACAGGAAAGTGCCCTCACCCTCTTTCCCCACAGAGATGTCCTCGCCCTCGACCAGCAGCTGGAGGAGGCCTGGCAAGGACCCTTGGTATCGGGAGTCCTAGCCCTCTCCCTCCACCCCCGGCAACCCCAGCCCCTGTAGGACTCTGTCACACCGAGCTGCCGCAGTCCAGACCTGACGGAGGCCCAGCACCGAGACCACAGCCCTGGGACCAGTCGAGACGTCCCCAGGACCCCGGGGTGAGACCTCTCCAGGCCCAAGCGACGCCCCCGGAGTAAGCGCAGGCAAACATGCCTCCTGGCCCTGTTCGGGCCCAGCCCCTAAGCCTGGGGACCCCCTCTCCCCTCCCTGTACTCCTGTGGAAAGGCCCACCCTCTCCTGCACGGCTCTCTGGTAACGCCCGGATGAGACTCTACGGGTCTGCCTCCAGTCAGCCACCGGAAGTCCTGACGACCCAGGGCATCCTGACGCAGGCCGCCAACCAGCCCCAACCCTCTCCTGCCCCCAAGTCCCCTAGTTCTCTCTACCTCTGTGTGTTATAGCTATTTTCCTGTAAAGTGTATATTCATGTTGTGTCAGAGTTGTAATTTGTTGGTAATATACATGTATGGTTGTTGCCCTGCCTTTTTATGCCCTGTCGGATTACCTTAAGAGCCCAACCCAGTCTAGAAAGAGAACCCCGTTCCAGGCTCCGTGTATAAGGGACGAGAAGTCGCACCCTAAAACACACAGCATAACAGTAAGTATCATTATACTGCTTGAGACGACACTCGAAAGGGCAGTGACTTTAAAAAAAAGGGATTAAAGAATCCCCCGAGCTAGACCTTACAATGAGATCATATAGCCCCGCTAGGTAACAGGAGGGCGCTACCCCTCCCGGCACGGCAGTCCCGGGCGCGGCTCGAACTCGCGACCCCCCGGTCCCGAGCTCGATGCTCTACCTCTGAGCCACCGTGCCCCCTGACAGTGACTTTGATATTACAGGCAAGACAATTTAGTATTATACATTTAGGTTAATCACTGCAATGGGGTGCTTCTGAAAAGCCTAGTATTCCACTAGATGGCTCTTCGCTTTGGACAAACACATTCCTCGTGCTGTTTAAAAAGCATATTTTTCTTTGTCAAATATCTACACTGTTGTGTGAACTGCACATTTAAGATAGGCACATCGTCTGGTGTCCTGGCTGCACTTTGGGGCTGAGTTTTAGTTTACGTTCACTAGATAATAATATCAGGCCGAGCGTATTCATATTCCAGGGGTGGACTTTTATATTACCGGATAGTTACATGTATACAGTATATACAGTATACAGTATATATGGACACATACATTTTCACTGCGGCAGGTCCAGTTGGACGACATACATTCTATAAGTATCACAATATCACTGTGGCCAGTTACCCTGTGTTAGACACTGGATTCGCATTACAAATATGAGAACAATAATTCACAACTCGCACTATTCAGTCCAACACACTTATAGCACTTTCACTGTTCTCCTTGTAGAAGTTACCGAACGGCATGTGTGACTACCGTCCCCGAGCTTCTCTGGCTGGTTGGTATGATGGGAGGATCACCTCTCCTGGAGCCCCAACAGGGAGCTGGGGCCAAAGAGAGAGAGCAGGCAGGCCCGATGGCGCTGGCTCCTTGGAGTCCCGGGCGGGTCTCCTGCATCAGGAAGGTCTCACCCTGGAGTCCTGGGTATGCCCTGGGGTGTTTTGGGGCCAGAGTCCCTTGTACCTGGGGTCGCTGTCGGAGGGGAACTGCAGCAACTTCTGGAAGGGGGAGTCGCCGTCAGGGTGACGTCGCGGCAACCTCTGGCAGGGCAAGTCGCCGTCAGGATATGTCTGCGGCAACCCTTCTGCTGGGACTTCCGTTGGGAGGGTTGCCCTGGAGGGCAAGAACTCTGAGACTCCGGATGGGGCCTCGCCAGTAGTCCTCCAGTAGAGGGTCTCCCTGATGCTCACCTCCTGTAGTAGGTGAAGCGTGTGCCCAGGCACAGAAAGAGGGGTGGGCCAGGCAAGGGACCTCCTCGTCAGGAGACGCCCTAGAGACAGAGGGTGAGGAGCGGACGGTGGCCTGCATGGCAGTTCCTCTGCCCCAGCGGACTACAGGGAAAACATGAGCGGGAGCTCGCTGTACCCTGCCTCCTGAAGGGGAAGGGGGGCCTCATGTAGGGGAGGAGCAGATGGTGGCCAGCTCTGCCTCAGGCCCAACGCAGACGGTAACCTGTGTCATGGTCCTACAGGAGGAGACAGCTGAGGGGCAGACAGTGGCCTGCCCTGCCTCACTCCCGACACGGACGGTGGCCTGTGTCGCGATGCTGCCCTTGGAGGAGACTGCAGGAGAGGAGTGGACGGTGACCTGCTCTGCCTCAACTCGAAACGGATGGTGGCCTGTGTCGCAGCCCTGCAGGGGGATGGCAACTGAGGAGCAGACGGTGGCCGGCTCTGCCTCAGACCTGATACGGATGGTGGCCTGTATCACGGCGTTCCTCGGGATTGTCTTAACAATCCCGCCCCAACCTGGTGAGGATGGCTTTCGCTGAGGTCTAGGTGGCTGTTCCTGCTCACCTGGTGAAGCGTCGGTTGGAAGCAAGAGGGGCACCGGGGACTTTGACAGGTGTGTCAGTTCTGTGCGGAACCGCTCGGTGTCAGTTGTGCACCCCCGTTGGTCCTTCCTAGGTTGGGGGTGTCGCTGTCATCAGCTGCCGTGGTGGAATGCCCTGCTATATCCCTGACTACACACATTTCAATTACGAACAATATATGGGCACTCGCTTGTCATAATGCGTCAACGTACATAACCTAGCTTGGGGACACTTCCTATAGCATCTATATACCCAACAAGAGTGTCCTTGGCTCAAAAAGCATAGTTACTGATGAAGATGCAGAGCTTCTGCCTCCTTTCGCTCTGTGGCGGCTACAGGAGTTACTCCGAAGTTTTCAGCTGCCTGTTCAGGAAGAATCGACCTCAAAATTGACATGAATGGCTTATGTGAGTACTTTTATGGTTGTTTTCCATGTTTTCATCATTTCTAACCTATCTAGAAAAAAAAAGTTGAAAATTGACTGGCACCATGGCTCCATGAGGGTCCAAAGTATGCAGCGGGTTAAAGCAATACCCAGTGCTGAAACGGGTTGTAACTGGTGGTTCTATGCAATATCCAGTGTTGAGGTGTGTCTGTTGTGCAGTGTGTTTAAGGACCGACTACTCGGTCCTCAAACACGGCGCTTAGAATGGGGTCCTCTTTCTAGACCGGGCTGGGTACACTTTGGGCACCTAAGAGGAACAGGGCATAAAAACACTATGCAACAGACCTTACACGTGTAATACCTTAATTCTTACAAAGACACAATACAGACAGTAGCACACTTTATACAAGAAATAAGTTAACACAATGGACAGGGCCAGAGGACTCCAGGGCAGGTAAGATAGCCGGTGCTGCTTCTGGGAGGGCCCGGTTGTAGGAGGGTGGCCCAGGGCGGTGGCCTTCGTCAGGAGTTGGACCGGCTGCTGTTAGGGCGTCCGGGGTCTTCGTCAGGAGGCCAATTACTGCTGGGTCGTCTGGGGGCCTCTGCCAGAGGGCCAGTCACTGCTGGGTTGTCAGGGGACCTTCATCAGGAGGTTGTGTATTGCTGGGTCGTCCGGTAGGGGTCTGAGGGGCGCCCGTCTCTAGAGGGCCCATGAGTTGGGGCCAAAGGGCTGGGCCTGAACGGGAAAAGTAGGCGCACCTGTCACCTGTCGGTGCCCACTCTGCCAAGAGCGTCGTCGGGGGGGGGGGGGGGGTTACGCCCTGGGGTCCTGGGGACATCTCGGCGTCCTGCGGTCTCTCCTTGGCTGGGCCTCCGTCAGGTGTATACTGCGGCGTCCCGTCCTCGAAGAGTCCGTCAGGGTCGAGGTCTGCCGGGGGCCCGGTTGTAGGGCATGGACCCCAGGTCTCAGGGGGCCGCTCCAAATCTTCTCCAGCTGCTGGTCCTATGGTAGAGTGTTCCTGTGCAGGGAAGGGGCAAGGAAACCCGAACAGCCACAACCGGAGTTGGGGGAAGAGCGGAAATCCTAAGAAGGGGAAGGCACTGGGGTAGGGGGCAAGCGGCAGCAAGTAGCCGTTCCCTCCCCGGCGCGGCTGGTGGCTGTCGCTAGGTCCCTTAGAGCACGGACAGCGGAGCAGCTGGTGGCCGTCTCCTCCCTCGTGCATCAGGAGGCCGTCACTGAGGGTCCGTGCCCCTGGCTGGCTGTGGGCGTAGCACAGCTGGTGGCTGTCACAGGGGTGCAGGTGCGGCTAGCGGCAGTCACCGGAGAGCCATGCCTCGCAAGGACTTCACCCCGAGTGCAGCTGGTGGCCGTCACAGGGGTGCAGGTGCGGCTAATGGCCATCACCGAAGTGCGACTAGTGGCCATCACTGATGTCCTACTTCCCGGCTGGGCTGCAGGGATAGTGCGGCCGGTGGCTGTCACCTCCTTGCAGGCATGACTAGTGGCCGTTGCCGATGTCGCGAGTCTGCTGCCAGAGGTGCAGCTAGTGGCCGTCGCTTGTCCGGTGGTGCGGCTGGTGGCCATCACTGATGCCCTCTTCCCTGGAGGGTTAACAAAAGAGCAGCTGGTGGCCGTTTCTCCCTGCACGGCTGGTGACCGTTGCCCGGTATGAGTGAGGGAGGGAAACAGCAACTGAGCGGCTGATGGCCATTTCCTGCTGGCTGTCTGGGGCTATAGCAACAGCCCCACCCTGAACCTGGCGAGAGCTAGTCTGGCTGAGAAGTAGCGTGCCACGACTGCTACCTTGGTGCTGAGGCACCTGAGCACGAGAGGGGCATAGGGATAGGTACAGGTGGGCCCTTCTCACACTGAGCCCGCGCTCACTGTATTTACCCCTCAGTTGTCTCCTCCTAGAATGGTCGTCGTATCCAGGTGGGGTGTTTTGGTGGCATGCATTTCAACATCAACCAGTTTGTAACTGGTAGCCAGCCAGTGCTCTACTACTGTACTGTACTGTATCATTATTTTATTGTATTTTATGCTTAGTTTTAATCTTTTACTCATAGGAAAGTTTTTAGGATAGAGGGTCGAGACGAATAGTAACACAATATCCGACTCAATGCTGAATGTTGAGCCAGTGGGGGATACTAATCAATATCTGACATTTCATGTTATTCGGCACAGGACGACTGAACTACAAAAGATATCTGTGAGTTTACTGTACGTTTAACTTGGCAGCCAAAAGAATTACAGTAATCTCTCAGTTATCCAACACAACATCCAGCACTTTTTTGCTCAGCTCTGTTAAAACAATATCCAGTGAAATTATGCAATATCCGGCTCAGAAACAGGAAACAATCGGCCTTCTGGCTCAGACGCGGGACCATACTGGCGGCCGGGCAGAACCAATTACAGTGTGCGGGAGCAGCCCACTCAGCGCACCAAGCCTACTGTCGCTCTCTCAGTCTCTCCCATGGATGCTGTACAGTGAGGACATATCTGTGCACTTTGCTCTTGTGGCCCACATTGTGGCTATACCCTAGTTCTGTGACAGCCTGTGGTCTCCCATGCCTCACCCGCTGCTGTAGTGGTGCGACTAACCTTGTGGCCCCTCAGTGCTCTCTGCCCTACTGCTCTGAATACTGTATAAGGAAGACACATCTGTGCATATCTACCCTCCATCAATGCTAACACTAGGCGAGTACAGTATGATTATGATTATATTATGTACTGTATTACATGATGATTACTGCATCAATACTGTGTTGTATTTTACACTTAATATTAATCTTTTACTCAAAGGTAGTATTGTAGGAAAATTTTTAGGATAGAAGGTTGAGACAGGTAGTAACACATTATCTGGCTCAGTGCCAAATGGATTGCTGATTGGGGGTACTATGCAATATCCGGCGTTCTGCAATATCCAGGGTGGGGGTTGGCTGAATTACACTGGATGATTGAGACTATTGTACTGTTTCAAATGTGTAAGTGAAATACTCACACATAAAGAAAAATAAAAGAAATAAAAAATGTTGTGAAGCAGTTAAAGACAGGAATGGCAGCAAGTGTTGATAAGGTATATGCCCTATCTACAGCCAGACGCCATAATCCCATAAGGGGTGGCCATTTGTCTTTGACTTAGTAGTTTTATGGGGAGGGGTACTAACCTTCCGCCAATCCACTTGTTGGCATACCGTAGGAAGCATGTGTAGGTTGGTTACCTGGTTACCACCCAGCATTGTAAATGGACTCCTGGCTTAAAGGAAACCATTAGGCTTGTCACTCAATGTAAAGCCACCTGAAAAGGAAAGAAGAGCAATAAAGAGTGACAGGAAAGATGGGAGAAATGAGAAGAGAGGAGAGCAGACACAGAAAAAGAATTATAAAGGTGAAGGAAGAAGTAGGTAACACTACATCAAGTGAATGGATGACGGCTGCCACCACCTACCTCAAGGTATATGCAATGTGATAAAATGTAAAGTAGTGGAAAGTGTGAAATGAAATGCTCACTGAAAATATAGCAGAAAGCTTGACTGAGTGGAGTTGTAGCAGTTAAGTGAAACAAGATTGTACCTGTGCCTTTGTACAAAAGTAAAGGGAATCAAAATGAATGCAGCAATCACTGTGGTATAATTCTGTTGAGTGATGTACGAAAGGTATATGGAAGAATAATTGCACAGAAGATAAGGAATATCTCCAAGTGTCAGATGTGTGTGAACATGGTGGTTTATGGTAGTGAGTGATGTGTGGATTAAATATTTACAACACTATTGTAGGAAAGAAAGTGAGAAAAACTGTATGGTATATATAGCATTTATGGATCTGGAACATACTGTACATATGTTAAGGTGAATAAAAAAGGATTATGAAAAACTTATGTATGGTGTTAACGGAAAACTGTAGAATGCTTTAAAGGGTTGTTGTAATGGTAGTGAAGCATAAATAAGAGTGGGTGGATGTGTGAGCAAGTGGTTCAGTAAGTGTTTGTATGTGACAAGGGTACATGATATCCCTGAGACTATTCAAAATATTTGTGGATGGGGCTATGAGACAAATTAAAACCTGCTCTGTGGAGAGAGGCGTGGGATGGTAATTAACAGTGAAGGGTGGAGTATCTCAGATCTGATGTATGCAGATGATGCTGCATCATTTTGTAATACTGTACTGAACATGAGCTTTGCAATGAAGTTCAGAGTTTTGTGACTGTCTGTGAGTGTCATGTCTTTAAAGAAATTACAGATAAGTGTTAAAGGATAGTTTCTGATACAGAAGGTGAATCTCACTGTGATGCATTGGTGAATAGAAAGAGATATGAATTGGTGAGAGAGTTAAGTTTCTATGTGCAGTAACAGAGAGAGAAAAAAAAAAAGGTAAATGTGTAAATGAAGAGGAAAGCAGAGTGGCACAAGTGGCCTTGATACTAGATGGAAGTTTGAGTGTGGAGTTGCAAGTATTAGTGTGAGACTTTGGTATGGCATGACAGCAGTTAGTCAAAAGTCTGGGCAGTGGAAAAGATATTATCAAGGTTGTGTGTACAGTGCACAGAGTGGATAAGATGATGAATAATGCAATTTGCCAAATACAGTATGCAGAATAAAGGTCTATTGATAATATAACAGAAGTGTGTGATTTAGATAGTATGGTCATTACATACAGAACAGATGTACACAGGGTAAACAAATGACTATGTATGTGTTCAAAAGCCAAGAAGGTAATGGTTAAGGTAAATCAGCATGTAAGCAGCGAGGTATGGAAGTTGGAAAAACTATGGAATCAGTCGGGGGTAAAGTCGGTCGGAAGAATTATGTAGGGAGGAGCACATGACAAAGGTTGGCAATCAACTTTACGGTCAATGAAGCGACTATGTGGCAGGTGTACGTGAAGCACATCTATAAAAGGGTGGGTGGGTGGGGGGGGGGATGTGCAGATGGTTAGGACAATGAGGTGAAACCACAGTTCTAGGGGTCTGACTGATGTGTGAATGATTGACAGTGTAGGCCATTTCACTGCTGATAATCCTCCCACAGTTGTACATTCTCATCCCCCATTTCTGAACTCTACCTCACCACATCCTTAGGTGGGGGAAAAAAAGATGATGATGATGATGATGATGAACATATTAGTACAGTAAAACCTCAATGTAACCAGAGTTGTTATGATTTAAATCATGTCATTTAAACTGATTTACAACAGAGTGAAAACAATCATGATTTAAATCAAAGTAGATTTTTTTATAACATAAATACAGCAAAAATTAAGAAGACAGAGAATGTGATGGATGTGTATTGTACACATGCAAGAAGTCTGCTTGGCCTGTACTCTTCCTGTACTGATCTTGATCAAGTCAGGCACCAGTGATTGCCTTTTGTTACAAGGGAAATATTAAAAAAACACAAGAAAGAAGGCTCTTTGACAATAACTATAAATGTGATTGTACTCTGTGTTAACATATGACCTAAACTCTTCTCTGAATACACAGTAACATGATTCAATCTAATGCCCATCATCCACTCACTTGATGTAGTGCTGCCTACTTCTTCCTTAGCCTTTATCATTCTTTTTCTGTGCCTGCCCTCCTCTCTTCCTATTTCTCCCATCTTTCCTGTCACTTCTTTTTGCTTTCCTTTCCTTTACAGGTGGCTTTACATTGAGTGACAAGCCAAATGTATGGTTTCCTGTAAGCCAAGAAACCATTTACAACGCTGGGTGGTAACCATATAACCAAACCATACGTGCTCCCTAAGTGTCAACAAGTGGGTTGGTGGAGGGTTAGTGCCCCTCCCTGTAAAACAAATAACTCAAAGTCAAATGGCCACCCCTTAAGGTATTATGGCGTCTGGCAATAGATAGATAGATAGAATAGATTATGATCCTAATTTGACAAAATATAAAAGCCAAGTTGGCAACTTTCTTCAGTATCTGACAATGTGCTGAGTAACCTCCCCCATACCATGAAGTGCTAGCCTGTGGTGCACTGTCTTACTCCCACTTCCCATTCACATTATTTTCAATTTTGTAAGTCTGTTTATTTGAACAGTGATAATATAATCATGCCTAATGGATGCACTGCAGCAAGTGGGAGGAAAAAAGACCCAGTATGGTACTCTTTTGACAGAATTCCCAAAGGCACAAACAGGGTTGGAGAAAAAAAAAGTCACAGATTTTTTTTTTAAATCTGATTTAAAAAAAAAAAAAATGATTTTTTTGGTAAAAAAAAAAAAAATCTGACTTTTCCAACCCTGAATATATTATACTTCAAGATACCAGAATTCGCTTTTATTGGAATCGAGGAGCTACTGGACTAAATTCTCATGTATCTGAAAAAGTCCGATAAAGTCAAAAGCAGTCAGGACTGCCTGACCACTTCAGCTATGTTCACCACAATAAGGTAAATAAAGACATGTTTATCAGTGTACAGTACAGTATTATTATACTGTATATATTATACCATTTGATTATTGTAGTGAATCTATAATACAGTACAGTACTGCAATGGTGGCGAAAACAGTTAAAGAACCATTGGTGCGATATGGACTACTGTAATGTCTGACATATCGGGAAAAGTCCGGGTTAGCAGGGGGAAGTCCGGAAGTCGCTTTAATCGGAATTCTGCTTTTTTCGGAATGGCTTGAGCCTCAATTAGTCTGTTATAGTGAGGTTTTACTGTAGTATGTGTGCAGAATGGTACATCTAGGATATATTTTATCTTGTATATTGCACATAAGATGATGTCAAGTATAAACAGCAGCATTAAAAAGCTGCATTATATACTGTAGAACTGTAAATAGCACACCATAATATAGGTCAAATATTTCTCAAACCGCTCCTTTAAGCAATGCTTTAAGATAGGGTATTGGGTCTGTTATGAAATACCACCATGATCCAAATTGTCATGACGAAGTGCACAAATAATTTACAGGAGTGTGGGTTTGGCCTTATATTTCACCATTATCCATGGTCTAAGTACTTCTGAATTTTATTCACTTTTTCATCCAGTCTATATCTAGCCCTATTCCTCACAGAAACCCAAATCTCTCCCTCTGCTGACATTTCCCCATCTTGTTTTCCTGGTTACCATCTCCTCACAAACTTCCGTAACAAGGGTGGCACCTGTTATTATATAAAATTTGAATTTGCAGTTGACACTACAGTATTTTGAACTTCATTTCAGCTAACTTTGATTATTCATTATACAAACTAAATCACCTAAATATTACAATATATCTGTATAGTTTAACATTCCCCCAGTGCTTCTTCAGAACCCAGCGTATCTGACTCCATATCCACACAGTTGACCAACCTTAACCTCACCCTTCCACTGAAATTACAGTTTTGGGTGATTTTAACATCCATAAGGTAGAATGGTTATTGCATTCTGCCAGGACTGACGATATTGGTCAAGAATGTGAGCTGCTTCCAGAATTGTTAAATCTCATGCAACTGGTAAAACAACCAACCAGAATACCATATAATCCTGAACATAATGCCTACCTTTTGAAGCTATTCCTGACAAATTATCCAGGTCAATACAGGACAGAAGTACTGTCAACATGTGGATCCTCTGACCACAATCTCATCAGGGCTTCATTAATCACTTTCCCCAAACCTCCCTGTTCTGAATCTGTCAGGGTGACCAAATGACACTGACAGGGCAGACTGGAAAGGATTTAGAAATTATCTTCCTGATATTCTATGGCAGTCTTTTATCTCCAGCAACATCAGTTCTACCCAGTCCCACATTAATGGCTTAATACAAGCTGAATTTGATTTGTTCATACCCAGTCAACAGTTTACTAAAAGACTGGGCTCCCCAAAATGATTTGACAGCAATCGTGCCAGAGCAACAACCCAACAGTCCTTAGCATATGTATTTTGCTTAAAATAAAAAACATCTGAATCCCTCAGCCAATTTAAAATTGCTAGAAACCATGCAAATGCAGTAATAAATCTCACTAAATCAGGTTTTTTCACAGCCAAGCATCCAAATTATTAAATAAACCTAATGACAATAGAATATTCTGGTAAACTCTTAATTCTTTTAGTAGTAATTTTAATGAGTCATTGCCCATTCACCCACTAAAATCTTCAGATGGTAACACTATAAATGACCCACATGGAAAAGCAAACATCCTTCCCAGTAGGTTTGCCAGAAATTCTACATTGCAGGAAGTCAGTCAGAACATCCCTGTACTGTAACTCGACTCTCCTGAAACTGCTCACTTTACAAGACTACATACGTAAAATTCTCAGTACAGTATTTCACTTAACAATGCCCTCAGCTGGACCTCTCACATCAGATTACTTGCTAAATCTGCTTCAAAGAAACTTAGATTATTATAGAGTCCATAACTTCTTCACTGATGAGCAGTTTCTATAATTTACATGAATCATGTGTGCTCTCAGCTGAAATATTGCTCACCCTTGTGGAGTGGATGTGGATAGGCTGCACTAAAACAACTGGACAAAATTCAGAACAAAGCTGTTAAAATTACAACCCTGCTCTTACAAATGAACTACCTCCCCTACAAGTTAGAAGGAATGTTGCCTCCCTTCCATTATTTTACAGATGCTTTTATGACAAATGGTCAGACAAAGTTGCATCCATTGTGCCACCTCTCCATACCTTCCCCCCACTACACAGGCATGACTGGACTGTCACACTGCCATATTGCAGAACTTCTGCCTATCAGAAATCTTTTATTCCCCGAACTGCATCTCTTTGGAACTCGCTTCCCCAGGGTGGTTCCCCCCCAAATGTCAACCCACACCAGTTCAGGTCTAACTGTTACAGATTTTTTATGAATGTAGGACACCTGTAATCTGGTGTATGGGTTATTTTCTTTATTCATTTGTTTTTCCTTCCTCTGAAAAAAGAAAAAAAAAAGAAAAAAAAAAGAGCTGTTTCAACAATTAACCTTCACATCCTGACCACTCAATGATGGGTTTTATAAAAATCAGTGATATATGATGTATCCCTAACTCAAAATATCAAATATACCTGTAACTACTATGAACAATGTTAATAAAACAGATTAACTCTTTCCCATCCCACTCCCTCTCCAAATCACTACCCAAGCCCATTCTTGTCTAGCAGTCAGCACTGATGCAGAATCTCAAAAGCTCTTCAGATCCCTGGTATCTTTACTGTAACTTACACAACAGAGTCCAACACACCCTGGGACATCTAAAGAATACGAAAGTGTTTAGTGAGACTCCACTGTTATAGTAACTAAACTTTTATCTGATATTACTAATTCAAAGTACAGTATTACTGAATGCAAAATATTCAGTTCATGTGAAAAATTTATGCTAGCCAAATGCTAACAGAGTTTAATTAGCTGCAGCAATAGGGTACTGTATTCTCAGTTACACTCTCAAAAGAAATTCTAAAACATGGCAACTGTATCATGTTATTATAATTTGCCCCTTTTATCTTGAAACTTTTTATCATAAACACTACTTATATATACAGACAGACATATATAGTGGATGAGAACACATCTGGATAACTGATATTGCTTATGAATATGATGACAATGCATATATATGTTTCAAGAGGGAAACAAAGAGAAGTAAGAACAATTGCTATTACAAGAAGAACTGTTAATTAAATACGAAAGATGCAGGAGAATGCAAAAGAAAGGGAAAGAATACAGTTACAGTACATGTACAGTTCTTGACCTGGTTCATGAACTGATGAAGATAACAGCTGATCTTGTTGATTTCATAAAAGACTATTTCACATCATGATATAAATTATGCTCTATGTTTTGCCCTACTGGGTATAAATGGCTATTTTCTAATTCATAAACATCAATTAAATTCAAATTACAATGTACTACACTTTACGTCATGAATAAAACTTTTGTTTACTACTATTTATAACAATCCATTCTAATATCTACAATGTACAGTACTATACTCTTCGTCACGAATAAAATTTGTTCATACTACTAGAGGTATATATGACAATCCATTTCAATATCTATGTACAGTACTATACTCTTCGTCATGAATAAAATGTGTTTCTTACTACTACAGGTATTTATGACAATCCATTCCAATATCTGGAATTTCTTAAAAGCTTTTTCATTAACCACAATTATTGACCTTAACAGGGCACTGGGTAGTAAATCAAACAACTCTCATGTCACTACAGTACGAAACAGAAAGTTCCTACACCAAGCCACATCTGTTCAGCTGAGATCTTCATCATCAAAGAGGTCATCAAAGTCATTATGGAAGTCAGCATGGACAGCTTTTTCATTAGCTGTGAGATCCATAAGGAGACCGCCTGAGCCCCCCGCCTCATCCAGGTCCATGTATGGCCCAGCACCTTCTGGGAACATCTCATCAGCCACCATGCTTGGCTTCATCTTCCTGTTGGGGCAAAGTATCATTACCCCTTCAATATGGCAGTCTCTTTTCATTTTGATCACAATACTACCAAACAATATTATTCAACTATTGACTATGGAAGTACATGCTGTGTGGGATATATACATAGGGTGGTTTCCTATAATTTACATCACCTGGACTAAAGTAATCTTGCACTGGACTCTCATCCATTCCTGGCCCAAAAGGAGTAACATGTGAGTGGCTGCTGACTGCTATATATACACTACCATTTTTTTCTTTTTTTTTAAACAATCAATAATAGTAAATCCATGCCATCCGATATTTTTTTCTCCCCAGCTTGTAGTCACAAACCTGTCATGGTGGAGCCAGCTATTCTATCACTGAAGAAACACTACTTAAGTGATGACAGTGACTCACCATGTAGTTCAGCAATTTCTGACAGAAAACAGCAGAGTGCCTTTAATGAGGAAAAGATATTATTGCCAGAACAAACAACCGTTTCTGAGGAACAGGTGGTGAGAAAGTCTAACAAAACCATTTATATAATAGCAGTTACTATACAGGTAAGGGAACCAATATCAACAGTATTCTGTTTCTGGTAAAGCATAATTTTTGAAGCATTTTTTCCTACATTTTCTGCTGTGTATTAATCTACTGTAAAGCTGAAAATGCCTGGTACCTGATGATGTGAGATGGACTATTCAGCATATGCAATACGATACTGTATTTTCAGATATTCCACTTTCATCTGACTTTCAGTTTTGCAAGTACAGAATTTATAGCTTTCATTTTTCAAATGCTGGCTTGAATTTCAAAAATCTGTAGTTTCTTTTACTCTTCAATTCTGTCATGCATCTCAGTCTGTCCTTTTTAACCCATTTTCCTGACCTTAGACACCCTCACCACTTCTGTGAAACAGATTGTTTGCTAAAGGAAAGTACCAGTTTTGTTTGTACTTGCTCCCTTCAGTGTGATGGTGTATTTTCTTATTCTTCTTATCAGTAAACAATTTTGTTCATTTTAAAGAGGAACTGTCATATGATACTGATGGAGTTAATGTAGGCTACAGGTAACCCCTTTAGTTCATATGGTCTACCCTAATCTATATAAAGCTGAAGATGGGGAAAAAAAAAAAATCAGATGAAACAGGTTAATATCCCATAATATATTTAACACCCCCCCTGTGGCAGAGTGGGGGACAATCTGGCCACACTATGGGATGGTACTACCACTCTGCGGCCAGGTTGTGTAGGGAGGAATTCTGCTACCGTATTCCCTACGTGTTGTAAAAGGCAACTAAAAGGGACGGGGCGAGGGGACTAGGGACTCTATCTATCTATTGCCAGACGCCTCAATCCTGCACGGGGTGGCCACAAACAAATCACCTCCATGTCGCTCTGTCCCCCGCCATTTCACTACCCCGCTCCCAACTCACACCCCTCTCTCTCATGTACTTCTCCACTCCATCTCTCCATCTCATCCTCTGAATTTTTAGTTCCTACAATGAGACAGGGCAGAGAAAGAGAAAGGGGATTGAGCTATCCCCATAAAGATTGGGTCTATAAATGTGCGTGGATGTAATACGACTGATGCTAAAAGAGAGGAGCTTGGGAGAATGTTTGTGAGAAGAAAGTTGGATATGTAAGCTTTGAGCGAAACAAAGATGAAAGGGAAAGGTGAATCTAAGTGTGGAAGTGTGACTTGAAGGATGTCAGGTGCTGACAGACGAATAGCAAGAGAAGGAGTGGCCTTGTCAGTGAACCTGGAAATGCAGCAGTGTGTGACTGAATAGAAGGAGGCGTCATCAAGATTGATGTGGGTGAAAGCGAAATTTGAACGTGAGCTATGAATATTTGCGAGTGCATATGGGCCTGGTAGTGAAAGGGATGAAGAAGAGAGGAAGTATTTCTGGAATGATGTTGATGAGTGTCTGCAGAGTTTCAGCGAAAATGTGAATGTGGTAATGATGGGAGATCTGAATGCTAGAGTGGGAAATGTTGCAGATGAAAGTGTAACTGGTACGCATGGTGTGCCTGGAAGAAATGATAATGGGGTAAGAATGACAGTGATGTGTGTTGAACGAGAGATTGTTATTGGAAATACCTTGTTTGAGAAGAAAGATATTTATAAGTATACACGGGTGAGGCAGGAGGGTTGAAGGGTTGTCGATGGAGCATTGATGGACTATGTGGCTGTGTCCAGGAATGTAAAAGGAAGATTGTTGGATGCGAGTTGGGTGGGGCAGGGAGGTTCTGAAAGTGAATGAGTTGGATAAAAGAGAGAAAATGATAGAGTACCAGAAACTGAAAGATGAGTGGAAGGCAGTGAAAGATCAGGAAAATGGCAGTGTGGAGGAACAATGGCAGTTGTTTAAAAGAGCTGTGGAGAGGAGGTGTGTGGTGTGAGATGAGTGGGTGGTAGTGTAAGAAAGGGAAGTAAATGGTGGTGTGAGAAAGTAAATGTGGCTGTAGCTGAGATGAGACGTGCATATGAAGTGTGACTGCAGAGGAAGGATGAGGTGTCATATGTGAGGTATAAGGAAAAGACGAATAGAGTGAAAAGAGCTATGCGTGATGCTAAAGTGGCAGCAGATAAGAGGTGGGGTATGCAGTTGACTGAGAATTGTCAACAGAATAAGAAAATGTTTTGGAAGGAGGTGAAGAGGGTGTGAGGGAGAAACTCTGGGAAGGAAGAGTGAGTAAAAGCAGAGGATGGAAGGATGTTAACTGAGATGGATGCAGTAAGGAAGAGATGGGCAGGGGGTTTTGAAAGACTGTTAAATGTAGAGGAAGAAAGGGAGGCTGAGATTTTAGAAGATGGAAGAGTGTAAGGAATAAATGTGTTGGGAGAGTTGAATGATTCTTTGATCACGATGGAGGAGGTGCAAGGAGCAGTAAAGGAGATGAAGGCAGGGAAAGCTGCAAGTACGGATGGGTGTGCTATGGAATGACTGAAAGGTGGTGGAGCAACTACTGTCGAGTGGTCAGTAAGATTGTTGAATGTGTGCTTTGAGAGCGGTATTGTGTCGATTGACTGGGCAAGTGCATGTGTGGTTCCTTTGTACAAAGGTAAGGGTGATACGTATGAATGTACTAGTTTTAGAAGTATAAGTCTGCTGAGTATTGTAGGTAAGGTAGAGTGTTGATTAAGACAGCTAGAGAGGGTACAGAGGGTGTGATTAGTGATGAGCAGTGTGGCTCTAGGAGAGGGAGGGAATGTGTGGATCACATGTGTCACGAATTTTCTACATCATGAAATTCTATCTATCTATTGCCAGACGCCTTAATCCCGCACGGGGTGGCCACAAACAAATCGCCTCTATGTCACTCTGTCCTCTGCCATTTCACTACCATGCTCCCAACTCACACCCTCTCTCTCATATACCTCTCCACTCCATCCCTCCATCTCATCCTCGGCCTCCCCCTCCCTCTCGCCCCCTCCACCTCACTCACATACACTCTCCTTGTCAGTCTTTCACTCTCCATCCTTTCCACATGCCCAAACCACCTTAACGTGCTTCTCCTAACGCTTCCCACGTCCTCAACCACACCACAACGCTCCTTCACTTCCTCATTTGTTAGTCTGTCTCTCCAAGTGACTCCACATGCTCCTCTCAAATAACTCATTTCCACTGCTCTCACTCTTGACTTCTGTCCTTCCAACAGCATCTAAGCTTCACTTCCATATGTCAGAGTTGGTATCACAATACTGTCATGTAACAACTTTTTCGCTTCCATGCTCACCTCCCTGTTTCTTATCACTGCTTTCAACGAACCAGCAACCTTCATTCCCTGCTGCATTCTTTCGAGCACTTCACCCTCCAGACTTCCATCTTTACTCATCACACTGCCCAAGTACTTAAATTCACTCACATTCTCCATATCCTTCCCATCCAATCTCACTGTACATTCACTGGCTTCACTTCTCTCGAAGACCATCAATTTACTCTTTCCTACATTCACCTTTAGATTCCGTTTCTTACACACTCTCCCAAACTCATCTACCAAGCCTTGCAGCTCCCCTTCTTCTTCGCTCAACAACACAGTATCATCTGCAAACAATAGTACAGGGAGTTTCCAAACACTGCCCTCTCTCACTAGGGCCGCTCCAACATCCACTGCCCGACCTTGTATCTCTTTTATAACCCCATCCATATACAGACTGAACAACCATGGAGACATGACACATCCTTGTTTCAATCCAGCCTTCAAATGGAAAGATTCACTCAGTTTGCCAACCAAACGCACTGCAGCCTTAGCACTCTCATACATACTCTTCACTGCCTTCAACAACTTCCCATCCACTCCATATATTTTTAATACTTTCCACAAACCTTGTCTATCCACCCTGTCATATGCTTTCTCCAGATCCATGAAGGCTGCATACAACTTCATGCCCTTCTCTAGAAACTTTTCCACTAAGGATCTCAGAATGAATATCTGGTCTACACAACCTCTTCCCTTCCTAAAACCTCCTTGTTCTTCTCCAACTAATTCCTCAGTAATTTCCCTAACTCTGTCAATAAGTATCCTACCATATACTTTTCCTATTACACTGAGAAGGCAAATGCCCCTATGATTACCATACACTGCTTTTTCCCCTTTTCCTTTGTACAGAGGAATAATTATACCTGACTTCCAATCCTCCGGGACTCTACCCTCCTCCCAAGCCAATTTACACACCTTCCACATCCATTCTATTACTATCTCTCCCCCATGCTTCAGCATTTCACCACACACTCCATCAATTCCTGGGGCTTTCCCCATTTTAACTTTCTTCATTGCTTCCACCACTTCCATCCTGGTGATTTCTTCCTCTCTTCTCACAACCCTCCTTCTCCCTGCCATTCCCCAGCCACTTATACTTGCATTACTTTCATTCTCTATGTTCAACAGTTCATTAAAGTGTTCTCTCCATCTGTTTACTTTTTCTCCCTTCTCCACTTGTAATCTACCAATTTTATCTTTCACACCCCCACTGACTTCGTTGGCACCCTGTCTAGCTCTCTTTACCTCCTTCCAGAACATTTTCTTACATTCCCTCCACTTTACACTCAAATTCCTTCCAAATTCCTCATCCACTCTCTTCTTACTCTCTCTTACTAATCTTTTCACCTCTCTCCTCCTCACTACATATAACTTTCTCGTCCGTCTCTCAGCTTCTTCGTCGCCCCTGTTCCTCATCCACTCATTATATGCTTTCTTCTTTTGTGCCACAGCCTCTCTCACCTCTTCAGTCCACCATGCTGTTCCCTGAACCCCCTTTCGTCTTCTCTTCACCCCACACACCACCTCACATGCTGCACAGATTTCTTCTGTGAATACTTTGCACACACCTTCCACGTCCCCCATCTGCTCCAATCTATATTTACCCAATCACTTCTCCACTTCCCTTTTCTTTTATATTCAGCCTTCTTTCCATCCTCTTGTAACTTTTCTATCCTCCTTGTAACAAATACTTCCTCCTGTCCTTCCCTTCTTCTCTTCCTCCATCTTGGTTGAATTCTGATTCTGGCCACCATCAAGTGGTGGTCAGAAAGTCCACTCCCCCAACCTCTATATACTCTTGCATCCGTTACACATCTTCTCATCCTTTCATCCACACACACATAGTCAATCATTGCCTTCCGTTCATTCATTCCACCGTCCTCTTTTCTCACCACTCGCCATGTATACCTATGGATCATTTTGTGCCTGAAGAGGGTATTAGCTACCACCAACCCTATCCCAGCACAAATGCCCACTAAAGCACTGCCAGAATATTCTCATCCATCTCTGCAGGCACACCCCACTCACCAACCACTCCATCCACCTTCTCATTCCCTACTTTTCCATTCATATCTCCAATCAGAAACACTCTCTCATTCCTTTCAAACTTTTCCAAGCAGGCTTCCACATTTGTCCAAAACTCTTCTCTCACTCTACTTACACGATCTTGCGTTGGCGCATACACACACACAATTGCCCACATTTGTAGTCCAACTTTCACTCTTACCCACACAATCCTTGACCCAACTGATCCATACTCTCTTACATTCTCCTTCCACCTGTTGCTCACAACAATACACACTCCCTCTTTCGCCCTCTCATTCTCAACCACTCCCACACATATACCCCATCCATATTCCCATTCTCTCACACTCTCACCTCGCCATTTAGTTTCAGTTATTTCACATATATCCACTTTCGCACTCTCAAGCACCTGTACAATCTCTCTCTCTTTCACCTCATCATTCATACCCCTTACATTCCAAGTCGCGATCTTTACCTCGTCCTTTGTCCATTCCTTTTTCGTCAACTTTTGCTCAGTCCTGGTCCGAGGCTTCCTGTTTGTATTTTTAGTTAGTTGTTTTTACGGGGTGGGGCGCTAACCCACCATCAACCCTTTTAGTCGCCTCTTACGACAAGCAGGGATACTGAGGGAGAATTCTTGAAAAACCCCCTACCCCAGAGAGGGTACAGAGGGTATGATTGGTGATGAGCAGTGTGGCTCTAGGAGAGGGAGGGAATGTGTGGATCACATGTGTCACGAATTTTCTACATCATGAAATTATGTATTGTAAATCGTGACATCAAGGGATCTGTAGGAACGATGAATAGTTCTGAAGTCCGTGAGAATTCGCCATTCTCCACTCACGTACTTATATTTGCATCAAATTTCCAAAACTTTCGTCATTCTTTCGCGAGTGATTGTCTTTATGTACAGACAGTGCATTCCTCTGAGCAATAATTTCTGAATTGTCGTTTCTGCCTCCCTAGCCGTTAGGTGGCCACGCCCTTTTCACACAACGCCTCTGTTTAGATCAAGCATCGAGTCAGTCGTCCTTTAGCAGTCACGAAGAGTGGGTTTGCTATACCCAACGCGGATTGATTTCTTCTAGTGATCTCGAAAAATCCTGCAGTATCGGCGTTTTCCCGAATCTTCCACCAACTTGGTGATCGACTAGAGCAGCAACGGTCTCATCTTTACTGATTAGTATTTCTTTTTTGTTTTTCCTAGGCTTAAGGCTATTTAGCTATTTGTCTCAGTGCTTGAGTGAGTGCATTTCCCTTTCTTTGATTTTGAATTGATTCATGTAACGTAAATTTATTTTCTTGTAATTAATAAATTTACAGTTTGTTTTCTTGAGCTTTGTTAAATGTAACAGTCGTGTTTGATTTCCCCACATATTTAGTACACTTTTGCTACTCCAAGTTAGCACAACTACTAATATTAATCGCGACTGGTATGTAGTCCAGCTTTTGGTATTAATCCTTAAATCCGTTGTGCCAGCTAGGAGTTTGGCTCAGTCAAGATCCTGTTTATCATTATTATTATTATTATTATTATTTGAATGTTAAGAGGTGAACTAACTTTCTCAGAGGCCAACAGTACAGTAATACAGCCTTCTTGAGCGTTTAGTCTCTGCTGTGTACTGTTGAGAAAGTCTATAAATTCTCGACTCCAGAGAATTGGCGTAGTAAGCCAGCATAAAAGTGAAATCACCACTTGATTTCACGAGTCGATTCACTCGTGATAATCGACTCGATAGTTATTCCTAGCATTCATAGCTACATTATCATTTTCCCCCTGACATCTGGCGACCTCATTCCAGGATACAAACTCCTAGCTTTGAAATTATTACCGAAATCACTCACTCACTCTTTGTTAGGTAGACTGCTGCACACCAGCCAGCACATCAGTCTCAGTCCTTAGTACATACTCAGTTTCAATCTGGGCATCATGGAAACCAGTACATGCCTACAGGAAGCCAAGGATATGGGGCTCACTAACCCCAGGAAATTAGAGATTATGTCCTGTCGCACTGCAATTACGTGAGAATGCTGCCCATGAAGAGCGGAAAATTCAGCATGAATACGAGCGAGAACGGCGCAAGCACGAAAGAGAACAGCGTGAATACAAGCGAGAACAGCGCGAGCACGAAAAAGAACAGTGTGAATATGAGGAACGTCAGAAAGAGCGCGAGGAATGTCAGAAAGAACGTGAGCTCGAGGAACGTCAGAAAGAACGTGAGCGCGAGGAACTTCAGAAAGAGCGTGAGCGCGAGGAATGCTAGAAAGAGCGCGAGGAACGCGAGAAAGAGTGTGAGCACTAGGAACGCGAGAAAGAGCGTAAGCACGAGGAACGCGAGAAGGAGCATGAGCTCAAGGAACGGGAGCGAGAACGTGAACACGAGCGCGCCAAGCGCAAGGCACGTGACAAATGCGAGCTTGAAGTGAAGAAGCTGAAGAGAGACTCTTTGGCTTCAGGCACATCGGGTGCAGCCAACCCAAGCTCCACTAGTGCTCTCCCAGCACCTGTTCTAGGAACTCCACGCCTTAAGCTTCCTTCTTACATGGAAGGCGAGCGAATTGAGCCATTCACAGCTCGTTTCGAAGACATGGCACAGCTGTACAATCTGGATGAGGCAGCTAAGCGGCTTCAGTTCCTTAGCCTGTTTGAGGGCTCTGCCCTCGACATTCCCCACAGAATTCGTGGAGATAATCTCACGTACGAGATGATGAAGACCGCACTTATCAAAGCGTACAGTCTTACCGCTGATGACGCTAGGAATCAGTTCGTGAAGACGCGTCTCCAGGAAAAGGAGACAGCTCTACAGTTCCTTGACCGTCTCACGGCATACTTAGGCGAGTGGATGGAGAAGGACGAGACTCCTAGCACGCGAGAGGGAATAATCAACCTTGTGCTGCGCACACAGCTGGAAAAGTCGTGGCCTGCTGAGCTTATAGCCCAGCTCAAGATGTGCAAAGTGAAGGATGCAAACCAAATGGTGGAAAAGGCTGCAGCTTTCTTTACTGCGTACGGGTACCAAACTCGTAAGCAGCAGTCCTGGAACAGGACAGACACTGCTAAGTCTGGGAAGCCATCTCAGAGCGAATCCCAGCATCAAGGCCATTCTCTGAATAATGGTCATGGTCCAGGCAAATTGCAGAAGGACCAGGGGCAGAATACACAGAAACCTGACTGGAAGAGGTACAACAGGTACCCTAACCAGCAGCAGTAACCTAAGCAGCAGCAGTATCAGCCATGCAATCGACAAGCGGGACAAACCTTTTCAGCACCAGCCCCAGTGTATCGGAGGCAGGAGGCAAACGCAGTTTCATTCCCCAACAGGAGCAAGATGGTGCCGTCCCCACCAGCACAGGTCCTCCTTCACAGTTCACTAGTCCCCCTCAGATGATGAACTCTCCTCCACAGGCCATCAGTGCTCCTGCTCCCCAGATGGTGAGTACAACTCCTCGTGCACCTAGTTCGGGTACGACTCCTCATGCACCTAGTCAAAGTACGACTCCTCATGCACCTAGTTCGGGTACGACCCCTAAGGCATCTAGTCCTGTCACGTTTGAAGAGTTGTGTGCCATGCAGCCTTATCAATGGCTGGCCGCTTCCTCCACAGGCCCTCCCACAGGTAAACAGTGCCTTCCTTGTTCAGCCAGGGTTTGTGGGAGGTGTTTCTGTAAATGTTCTGAGAGATAATGGTTCCTCAGGTTGCACTGTCAGACAGAGTCTTGTTCGGCCTGAAGAATACACAGGCAGACAGATCCAAGCTCAGCTTATTGACGGATCAGTGAGATTGTTCCTTGAGGCACGTATCCAGGTAGCATCTCCCTTTTACACAGCAGCTGTCATGCAAGAACCTATGTTTGACCTCATTATAGGCAACATACCAGGTGCCAAGTATAGCTGCACCGTAGATGTCACTACTCAGACTTCGGCTGCAGTAACACAAGCCATGGCCAAGGCTCCTTGTGTTGCCCTGGTGGCCATTCCATTGCCGCAAGATCTGATTTGTAGTCAAGATGTTGTCCAAGAACAACAGTCTGACCCGACACTTGCTGTTGTGCGGAAGAAACAAAAGGGTAAAGTGACCAAGTATTCACGGGGTGGATGAGCCAGGTTCCTTCGTAAACAAGGACGACTCTACCGTGAGTCACGAACAACCGAGGGCGAGGTTCGACTGCAATTTGTCATTCCCGCGAAGTACCGCCAAGCAGTATTAGAATGGGGTCATTCATTGTTCAGTGTCAGGAGGTCACATGGGCAAAAAGAAAACCCAAGGCCGTATCCGTGCTGACTTTTTCTGGCCGGGAATGGGACAGGAAATAGAAAGTTTTGTGCATTCCTGCAATGTGTGTCGACGTACTACCATTCAGGAATGTTTCCTTCCTGCGCCGTTTGAATCCACGCCCATGATCTCTGAGTCGCATGAGAGAGAGGGCAGTGGTAATATGGGTGCAGACCCAATGTCTCGCCCATTGGCCCCACAGGACACAATATGTCTAGGGTCTGTACATACATATGTACCATAGATTATAAGCGCATAGTCACGGCAATCCCAACCGTGGACACCGATGACGAATAGGCAGTCGCGGCGATCCCAACCGTGGACACATACGACGAGCCCTTATTAGTTGTAAGTGTAGGGCTTGTACATACTGTATGTACCGTAGGCTAAGGGGGAAGTTCGAGACCCCAGCAGAGGCAATCTGAGGCTGTGTCTGAATTACCTTGTGGTGTGTCTCGAGCTGTGAGCCTCTCTGAGGATTCCCGGAGAATGCACAAAATCCACATGAGTGTTCACACCCATGCAGGGTGTTAAAATGTGGCCTGCCCAAGTTTGCATAGGGATTCTCGACTTACCTGCATTAGCTATAAGTGAGCAGTCACAGCAATCCCAACCGTGGACACCGACGACGAGCCCTTTGTAGCAATAAGTGTATAGTTATAAGTGCGTAGTCACGGTGATCCCAACCGAGGACACCGATGACGAACGGGCAGTCACAGCGATCCCAACCGCGGACACCGACGATGAGCCCTTTGTTAACAGTAAGTATAGCTATAAGTGTGCAGTCACGGCGATCCCAACCAAGGACACCGATGACAAACGGGCAGTCGCGGCGATCCCAACCGCAGACACCGACGACGAGCCCTTTATTAGCCGTAAGTATAGGTTAAAAAGGGCAAGTATTAAGAAAATAATGGCAACCTCAAATGTACGAAACTTGCTGTCAATTGATTTTCAGCTAAAGTGTACTTTCTATTGTATATGGATTGACTGCTGGGTGGATGGTAATTGTAATTTAATACAAATTCTCACATTGACACTACTGATGCTCCACCTTGACTCATTCCACAGGTACAGTTGGTGGGTGAAGCAGTTTTGATGTGCAGGTCCATTGACTGTCTCTACTGCACACTGCCACCTCTTCTCCTCTGCCCTCATCACCTTTATTATTGCATTAATTTGTATCATTATTGCTTTACACGTAGGTACAGTTACACTACAACTGTTACACCTACACCATGTATCACATA
>JAGKTI010011625.1:0-26041 GCA_018397915.1 Birgus latro | reverse complement strand
CAATCCAACCTTCAAATGGAAAGATTCACTCAGTTTGCCATCCACACACACTGCAGCCTTAGCACCCTCATACATACTCTTCACTGCCTTCAACAACTTCCCATCCACTCCATATATTCTTAATACCTTCCACAATCCTTGTCTATCCACCCTGTCATATGCTTTCTCCAGATCCATGAAGGCTGCATACAACTTCTTGCCCTTCTCTAGAAACTTTTCCACTAAGGATCTAAGAATGAATATCTGATCTACACAACCTCTTCCCTTCCTAAAACCTCCTTGTTCTTCTCCAACTAATTCCTCTGTTATTTCCCTAACTCTGTCAGTAAGTATCCTACTATATACTTTTCCTATTACACTGAGAAGGCAAATGCCCCTATGATTACCACACACTGCTTTTTCCCCTTTTCCTTTGTACAGAGGAATAATTATACCTGACTTCCAATCCTCCGGGACTCTACCCTCCTCCCAAGCCAATCTGCACACCTTCCACATCCATTTTATTACTATCTCTCCCCCATGCTTCAGCATTTCACCACACACTCCATCAATTCCTGGGGCTTTCCCCATTTTAACTTTCTTCATTGCTTCCATCACTTCCATCCTACTGATTTCTTCCTCGCTTCTCACAACCCTTCTTCTCCCTGCCATTCCCCAGCCACTTATACTTGCATTACTTTTATTCTCTATGTTCAACAGTTCATTAAAGTGTTCTCTCCATCTGCTTACTTCTTCTCCCTTCTCCACTACTAATCTACCATTTTTATCTTTCACACCCCCACTGACTTCGCTGGCACCCTGTCTAGCTCCCGTTACCTCTTTCCAGAACATTTTCTTACATTCCCTCCACTTTGCACTCAAATTCCTTCCAAATTCCTCATCCACTCTCATCTTACTCTCTCTTACTAATCTTTTCACCTCTCTCCTCTCTACATATAACTCTCTCGTCCGTCTCTCAGCTTCTTCGATGCCCCTGTTTCTCATCCACTCATTATATGCTTTCTTCTTTTGTGCCACAGCCTCTCTCACCTCTTCAGTCCACCATGCTGTTCCCTGAACCCCCTTTCGTCTTCTCTTCACCCCACACATATTATACTCAATACACATTTACAGTAGCACAGTACACACAAGAAAATTTGGGTAACAATGAAACAAGTTTTGGGGGATGTGTCAAGTGGTGGTAGAGGATTATTCCCTGAGAGACAGGAATATAAAGGGTTTTTGTGCAAAAATACGGAACATTTACACTTTTGGGGAATTGGCTGGATGTTTCTTTGTGTCTAGCAGTATGTACAGTTAAAATTAAAAATCATTCATTGGGGTATTATTTTGTACTGGAAATTTGGATCAATGGGAGTGGTGATTCATGTAAAGGGTTTTGGCAGAAAAAAATGGCACTTTGATTAAGCAAAGATTCAGATATCAGTCATTTGAATGTGGGGAATGTCAGTACCTCATTTTCATTTTCATTCAATTAATCAGCTGTCTTCTGTGATTCCTCCCTTTAATATCAGATCACTCACATATTCTCTTTTGACCATCCTGATCATATCCTTTTCATCACTATGTAATAAGTTTTGTCCTGGATAAACTCTCTTTGCTTTTTATAAAAGTCCACAGTAAATTACAGAAAAATTGCCCAATAAAGTTCTGATCCTACATATACAGCTGATATGCCAGTTTCACACATTTTCTTGTACCAGTTGTATAGGAAAAGTTAAATGTAATATTTTGGAACATATCCCTGACTTAGAATAATGACTGACTATTCATAGTGTGATGGTTCACCACCTTCAAATCTTTCCACTATTTTCAAATCTTTCCATTAGCCTATTTTACTTCTGCAGTCCCCAGTTTCAGATACAGGTCTTTGCCAACATTGCATCATTCTGTCATCAAGCTTATTGGCAAATCCTTTGCTAACCACCTTGTTTATATTCATTCTCTGTGTCCATATTACAGTATTACCATACCTTGATATCTCACTGCCTTCTTGTCTTCCAGTTTTCTGCCTAATTTTTTTTATCTTCCTACAGGTACAGTTCTTGGCTGATGTCACCTCTGGCACTAGCTTGACCACTGGGGCACAAGTGAGTGCTAAGGTAGGGAAGGTGGCCATCTACTTTGTGGCACGGCAGGATGTCCTAGTCCACCACACTGACTTTGACCAGTTTGTGATTACTGAGTTTGGGTAAGTGTAGCTCATATTTGTTGTGATATTGTAATGTTAACGATTAATTAACTGGATTGATCATCAGCCACTTTTTAGTCTCATTTACAGCTTATCATACAATACCAATGTTGATTCGAGGCATTCCATGGAAGAAGGTCCAACTAAATATGCCAAAATGGACCTACAGGTTCCAACTTGTTCCCCTGGCCAAGATTGCATGAGTTTACCCCTAAAGAAACTAATATTGGCTCATTTAGCATGGTCATGAGTCCATAGTTTGGACTTTCAGCCATCAAGCTTATTGCATTCAGTTGGCCCAATAGACAGTGTACTCATGGGGGAGGAAGAAGGGCCGTTTGGCAAACGTCTCCCATCCATTGAGACACTTCTTGGCCTGTGAGTATGATATCTGATGCCTAGTATGTGTCAGTTTTATTGCTTAATTTACAAATATATCAGGTATAAAGAGGCCTCCAAAATTGCTTTTTTTTCTTTTTTTCCCCACTTATTAAATGGTGTTGGTGACAACCATCATCCTTTCACTTGATGTAGTGCTTCCTACATCTTCCTTCACCTTTATTGTTCTTTTTTTTGTCTGCCCTCCTCTCTTCCAGTTTCTCCCATCCTTCCTATCACTTTTTATTGCTCATCATTTCCTTTCATGTGGCTTTACATTGACTGACAAGCCTAATGATTTCCTTTAAGTCAGAAACCCATTTGCAGCACTGGGTAGTAACCATAGAACCAACCCATACATGTTCCCTATGTGCGAGCAAGTGGGTTGGTGGAGAGTTAGTGCCTCCCCCCCCAAGCAAACAACTGCCAGTAACTCAAATGGCCACCCCTTACGAGATTAAGGCATATGGCTATAGACAGATAAACTTACTGGTATTGAATGTGATTAAGGGTTTTGGGGGTAGAGAGACCACAGGTATTATATATATCAGTAGTCTTGTCATTTCATACCTTCAAAACAGGATGGGTTTTGGCTTTGTAACATATAAAAATAGGCACCACTGCCCACCTACTCTCCCACATGTATGATGTCATAAATAGTTATTCTTATGCTTGTAAATATGTATATGGGTTATAATATGAAAGCCTGTTGATTTGCCTATTTTTTGGTGGGTTTGTTTAATTTTTGAAGACTCTAACATGCATGCATGCGTTGGACTTGGTCACCTAATGGCGGCTCTCCATGCTGCCCTGTTCAGTCCCTTAAACCTGAGGTCACACTTAATGACCACATTCCATATCTTTTTTGGTCTACCCCTCGTAACCCCACCCCCAGTGTTAATGCTTCTCACTTTCTGCATGCCGTTAGCATCCCCCATCCTTTCCACATGCCCAAACCACCTCAATCTACCTCTCCTTATCACAACACTGATACACTCCAGTCCCATCCTACCTCTCAACTCTTCCACCATAAACCCTGCCCCCTCAAGAAGGGACACACTGCACATCCACCTAATCATTGTCATTTCTGTATGTTTGAGCCTGCGAATATCCTCTTCCTTTACTGCCCAGGTTTCTTTACCATACAGTATTACATTTCTAACACATGCTGCCTACAAAGATCCCTTAGCATGCAGGGAGAGCCCTCTTAATGTCAGGAGAGGCAGCAACTCCCTAAATTTCTTCCAACCACTTCTCACCCTAGCCACAGAGCTAGCTCCAGGCCCACCTCCAACACGTAACATGAACAAAGCTCTTCCACACACTCAAGAGATTCACCAGCTAGTTCAATCCTTTCATGCCCAACAACCTCCACCTGCTCTCCCCGAAACACTGCACACATTATATCAGTATTATCTCGTAGTCTGCCTCTGATACCACCACATCTCTTACACACCCACTTATCACAAACACTGCACAAGATGGAATTACTTCCCACACCCTTGTGGCAAATTGCACTTGGCCACTCTCCCTCTTCTTTGACAGTACTGCCACCAACCCGAGATATCATCTTTTTTGTTTTATCTGCATTTACTCTTAAGCCTTTTTTTTTTTTTTTTGTCCGACTTTGGGCATAGGCTTCACAGCCTGCTATCTAGGCCCAGCAGTCCTCCTACATACCATACACCTCTACATGTCACCACTTCGGCGCTAACACCCACCGTCCATATTGAATACACACTAGGGGTGGCTAATACAGGACTAGTGTGCCCCATACCATCTCTCCACTTCCTAAATCTTTCATCCATCTCCCTTTCATTCTTTGTAATCAGCACCAAATCATCAGCATAAAACATCTCCCACGGGAGTCCATTTCTGAAGTCACGTGAGAGGGCTTCAGGTACCATGATAAACAAGGGACTAAAAACTGACCCCTGATGCACACCAACATTCACGGGAAACTCATTGCTCAAATCTCCATTCACTCTTACCTGGGTGCGAGCACCCACATACCACCCCAAGCAGCCACTCCTCGATCCCAACTTTCTCATTGCCCACTTCAACACCTTGCTAGGGACTCTGTCAAAGGCCTTCTCCAAATCAACAAAAACAATGTAATCCCTCCATTATTCGGACGTCCAATACTCGGATATACTCACTATTTGGATATTGTGGGCTGCCCAACTCCCAAAATGCCCAAAAATTTAAAAAAAATCGAAAAAAATTTGATTTTTTGGGACCGCGTCAGTTTGAATTTCCCGCGCGTGCCGATTGGCTGTGTTTACGCTCGTGGCGCCTGTATGTCGGTCGCCATTACCCACTCAGCTACTGCCTCGTGAACACCTCCGACAATGGCGGCCGAAGTGATTGCTTTTGTGGTGATACCCTACCTCCTACAGTGCTTGATACTGCTCTTCACCTTCTTCATCATGTGTGTGATGATGGCCCCGCCTCCTGAGAAGAGGAAGAAAGTGGTTCTGACTCTGGAGAAGAAAAGGGAAGGCTATTGGAAAAGATGGACGCCGGGTGGCCAACATCACGGATTCGTCGTGAATTCAATCTCCCTCGCTTCACCTTGTTTGATGTCAAGAAGTCCCGAGTCAAACTACAGCAGTACATGGCTGATTTCGCTTCGAAGACCAAACGAAACATGGAGAGGAAGGTGAAGTTTAGACCTAAGTATGCAGACATCGACCGATCCACGCTGATTTGGTAACGACAACAACGTGCTACAGGTGTGTTGGTACGTGGAACGGAGCTGAAAGCTGCTGCTGAGAAGTTCAGGCTCCAGGACACGTCACTAGACCACACGGGAATTTACTTTTATGTACAGTCACGCTCCCTAATTTAGACTCGCCCCGAGCCAAGCCGAGAGCTGAGGGAGGCAGTAGCCATGGCTCTTAAACGAATGCGTTTACTAGCCACCCCCTTTCCACCCCTCAGTCCCCCCCCCTCCCTCTTGCATCCAACATTCATTCTCTACCTTACTGCATTCCTTTCCACCCTCACCTCTTATGAAACAATCATTTACTGAAAAGGACAATGGTGGACGGTATTAGACAGTAGATTTTAGAAAACATAGGATATATAAAAAGATAAGACCCGAATATATTATTCTTCATAATAAATAAACTCGTTCGTTTAAGAGCCGTGGCTACTGCCTCCCTCAGCTCTGGGCTTGGGTCGGGGTGGGTCTAAATTAGGAAGTGTGACTGTACAGTGCAGTGAAGTGATGTGAGCCCAGTTATGCAAAAAAAACGTCGTGGAAAGTGTTGGTGAAAAGTGCTGGTAATTGTAAATTGCTAAGGTTGTGTGGTGCAATTTCTTCGTGTCAAAGTCTGAGATGATAGAGCGAGTTATAGACGGCGGCTTCTTTTTCGTAAGTACCCTAACTTCATCAGAATTCCTTGTTTTGTTCTTTCCATATCATTAATCTCATGCATAAACTGTGTTAGTGGTAGGTGGTGGCGACCATCATCCACTCACTTGGTGTAGTGCTGCCTACTTCTTCCTTAGCCTTTATCATTCTCTTTCTGAGCCTGCCCTCCTCTCTTCCTATTTCTCCCATCTTTCCTGTCACTTCTTATTGCTTTTCTTTCCTTTACAGGTGGCTTTACATTGAGTGACAAGCCAAATGGTTTCCTGTAAACCAAAAAACCATTTACAGCCCTGGGTGGTAACCATATAACCAAACCATACATGCTCCCTACGTGTCAACAAGTGGGTTGGTGGAGGGTTAGTGCCCCTCCCTGTAAAACAAATAACTCAGAGTCAAATGGCCACCCCTTACGGGATTATGGCGTCTGGCAATAGATAGATAGATAGATAAACTGTGTGCAAGATGATTTCCATAATGATTTTCGTGTCTAACCTGTTTTCATCATGCTGTAAATGTGTTAAAAAATTACCCTAAATGTTAATCATAATTTCCTGCTTTCAATTTAATTTTTTTTTTTCATGCATGGTTTTTAAGTGCACTAGCTAGGAAAAAGGTGGAAGCCAGTAAATTTCATATTTGGTCATAACTTAACCTAACCTAACCTATCCTAACCTAACCTATGCTTACCATAAAGATTTTCATGCCTAACCTGTTTTCATCATGCTGTAAATGTATTAAAAAATTACCAAAAATGTTAATCATAATTTCCTGCTTGCAATTTAATTTTTTCATGCATGGTTCTTAAGTGCAACAGCTAGGAAAAAGGTGGAAGCAGTGAATTTCATGTCCGGTCCTAACCTAACCTAACCTAACCTAACCTAACCTAACCTAACCTGTGCTTACCATAAAGATTTTCATGCCTAACCTGTTTTCATCATGCTGTAAATGTGTTAAAAAATTACCAAAAATGTTAATCATAATTTCCTGCTTGCAATTTAATTTTTCCATGCATGGTTCTTAAGTGCACCAGCTAGGAAAAAGGTGGAAGCACTGAATTTCATGTCCGGTCCTAACCTAACCTAACCTAACATTGTGTTAATCATAATTTCCTGCTTTTAATTTAATTCTTTCATGCATGGTTCTTAAGTGCACCAGCTAGGAAAAAGGTGGAAGCAGTGAATTTCATGCCCGGTCCTAACCTAACCTAACCTAACCTAACCTAACCTAACCTAACCTAACCTAACCTAACCTAACCTAACCTAACCTAACCTAACCTATCCTATCCTATCCTATCCTAACCTAACCTAACCTAACCTATGCTTACCATAAAGATTTTCATGCCTAACCTGTTTTCATCATGGTGTAAATGTGTAAAAAAATTACCAGAAATGTTAATCATAATTTCCTGCTTGCAATTTAATTTTTCCATGCATGGTTTTTAAGTGCACCAGCTAGGAAAAAGGTGGAAGCATTGAATTTCATGTCCGGTCCTAACCTAACCTAACCTAACATTGTGTTAATCATAATTTCCTGCTTTTAATTTAATTCTTTCATGCATGGTTCTTAAGTGCACCCGCTAGGAAAAAGGTGAAAGGCAGTGAATTTCATGTCCGGTCTTAACCTAACCTAACCTAACCTAACCTAACCTAACTATTTTTCTGGTAGCAGTTTACATCATTTACTGTATTTGATGCTTTGTATCCAATAATTTAGTGAGAGGATGGGGGATGATAATTGGGTACAGAGGGTGAGAAGTGTTAATATTGGGGGAGGGGTTGGGAGGGGTAGACCGAGAAAGACATGGGACGAGGTCATTAAATGTGACTTAAGGGTTAAGGGACTGAATAGGGAGGCTGCCAGAGATCGAGCAGCGTGGAGAGCCGCCATTAGGTGACCAAGGCCGACACATGCAAGCATGTTGGAGCCTTCAAAAACGAAACGATATAATGTGAGAAAAGATGATTTCCATGTCAGATACTTACTTACACTATGCTGGCAAGTTCTGAGCACCTATGACTCACTCACCTCTAAATCATCATTTTTTGGTTAAAATTCAATAAATTCATGCTATGTGTGCATTATTTATGTGAAAAGGGACCTAAATAAGTGCTATACATGTCCAGTAGGGAGGTAGGAAGGTAGTTTTTTGATTTAGGTTAGGTTAGGTTAGGGTCATGAAAAACCAGTGCTGGAGCTTCAGGACCAATATCCGGACAAAACCAACATTCGGACATGCCTTTGGCTCTATTACATCGGATATTGGAGGGATTACTGTAGTTCCCTTTTCTTTCAAATACAGTATATTTTTCCTGAAGCTGTCGAACAGTGCATATACCTGGAATAAACCCAAACTGCATCTCATCAGTATTCACTCTCTCTCTAATCATACCTTCTAGAACTCTCTCCATTACCTTCATTATCTTATCTAAAAGCTTTGTACCTCTATAATTTCCTCTTTCCAGGGTATCACTCTTCCCTTTGTACACATTTACAGTTACACCCTTCAGCCAGTCATATGGGTCAACGCACATAAATAATCATATTTATCAGGTCAGTGACCAACCTCAGTCCTGTATCTTCTGAGGCCTTCAACATTTCAGCAGTCAACCCAGACACACCTGCTGCCTTCCACACCTGCACTCTGCCTATCACCTCACTCACAGTAGCAGCGTCATTCAGAGGCCAAGGGCCAAACACTGGATCTGTTGACTCCAAACTTTCCCTGTCCCAACCAAACAAAAAGAAAACTGGACCAGCCATTACAGAGATGTTAACTTTCAGATCATTGAATGTATTTTTCTTCAAACCTTGTTTATGGTTGGCTGGTCCTACTTCCACAGAACTGTGTGTGCACAAGTGCAGTAGTTTCATAGGCTATGCACAGTATGTCATACAGTATTCATTTTGATTTCTAGTAATACAGTAATTCCGTAGTTAATGCGTGTTCACTTAAAACATCTTTCAGATTACACTGTACTGAAATGTTGCTAACCATGTTAATGAAACTTTTCACATTGCATACCATTGTTCTTCATTAAAATGTCAGGATGTACAGGGATCTTTCACTGCAATGATTCATTCCATTAATTATCCAAAATAGTTTCTATCACTTCACCTGTGAATGCTTATATTAATCACAAGATCAGAGATCAAACATATTTATACACTTTTTTCTGCTGCCTTTAAAATGATTCTTAAATAATGTACATAATATGCCATCTTGGAACATAGGTTTTGTTTAATCCTTCAGTCTGACAACTTTTTTTTTTTTAGTAACAAAGTGGCTTTCTTCAACCAAATAAAATTATTAGGCAGTGGCAAAATTAAACCAAACTAATACAGTCCATCATTAGAGTTAATGGGTTTCATCGATATATGCTGAGCATAATCATTCCTGAAACACAATTGTAGTTTTAAGTGAGAAATTACAATTGAGTATATAGGTATTTTTACTGCAAAGTTCCTCATTACTGTACTGACTTTTCCATCATTCAGTTACTCATTCATCCTTTCATTCCAGTAACCATACCTCTTTTAACTATTATTGTTAATTATTATATTTTTATGTATGTTTCCTGCATCTTTTGAAACATACTTGTTATTTAACTTCATCTCATTTTGTCTTTCCTTTTCTTACTCATGTCTTTTTTCCTCTGTCCTTTAACATTTAACCTATCGCTGATCTTTCATAATTTTCAACTTCTTATGGTGAAGATTGCTTTCTTTTCTCATCATTCTGTTACATACCTAATAATGATGGCCAGATATTCCCTCTTGCATAAGTCATACACATCATTCTCTTTCATATCACTATTTTACATTCACTCTTATTTTTCTGTCATTCTATATATATATCTATAGCCAGACACCTTAATCCCAAGAGTAGCCACAGACATATTGCCTCTATGTCACTCTGTCCCCTGGCATTTGGCTGCCCTTCCTCCCACTCTCACCCTCCTCTCTTGTATAACTCTCCATAGCATCCCTCCCTCTCATCCATGATCTCCCCCTGTGCCTCACTCAAACATAGTTTTCTGTCAGTCTTCATCCTCTCTACATGGCCAAACCATCCCAGAATATTTCTTCAGACACTTTTGATTACATCCACATTGACACCACAATGCTTCTTCATATCCTCATTTGTTGTCTGTCTGTCCTTGTAATCCCCATGCTCCTCTCAGGAGGCATTTCCACTGCACTCATGTATTGTAACCTTCCAATAGGATCCAAGTTTCACTTCCATATGTTGGAGTGGGGATCACAGTACTGTTGTACAGTTACTTTTTTACTTCTGTACTTACTTCCCTATTCATAAACACTACTTTCAGGGAACTGGCAGCCTTCCTTCCTTGTTTTACCTTTTTATGCACTTAATCCTCCAGACTTCCATGTCTATTCATCATACTACAAAAATACTTAAATGCATTCACATTCTCCACGTCCCAACCAACCAACCTTACTGTGCATTCTTTAACTTCATTTCTTTCAAAGACCATAATTTTAGTCATTACTTTCACTTTTAGATTTAATTTCTTACATACACTCCCAAACAAGCCTTGTAACTCCCATTCATCTTCACTTAACACTGCAGTGTCATCAGCACACAACAGTAGACAGTTTGCAAAGCCTACCCTCTCCAACTGGGCATGCTCCAACATCCACTGTCATTTATAACTCCATCCATATTGATAGATAAATAGATAGAATGAGGGTGCCCAACATCCACTCACTTAGTGTAGGGATGCCTTATGGTCTCTACACTGAGTGACAAACCAAATGGTTTCCTGTACCCAGGAAACCATTTACTGCACTGGGTGGTAACCATATAACCTGTGTTTTTGGCTGGGTTAAGTATCCCCCAGATTCCCCTATCTAAAATCACTTAATTATGGCAGTTGTTTCGGAAAGCCTTGGAGGGCCCAATACCTGCCCAGGGTCTCAACCAAATGGGCAGATTCGCATGGCCATGTGGAATGCGAGAGGTGTGAATGAGGAGAGCAAGAAGGTGGAAGTGGTGAATGTGTTCAAGAGTGCGTGACATGCCGTGATGGCACTGTGTGAAACAAAGATGAAAGGGTGTGAAGGGGAAGAGCAGGAGGGTGTGAAATGTGTAAGGTCGGGGATGAATGGGCGAGGAAGATGCAAGGAAGGAGTTACTCTGTTGAAAAATGAGGTGTGGCAGAGTGGAATGAGAGATTACAAATGTGTCGCCTCGAGGTCAATGTATGTCATGTTCAAGTTTGAGAAGGTGAAAGTGATGGTGATTGTAGTGTATGCACCATGTGAGGGCAGAAGTGAGAGAGAGAAAGACAGGTTTTGGGATGAGCTGGATGAAGCAGTGGGAGAAATGCCCAGGAGCTATAAAGTGATCATAATGGGCGATATGAATGGAAGGGTAGGCATTGGTCCTGAGGATAACCTAATGGGTTGTAATGGAGTACCAGGAGAAAATTATAATGGGAAGCAACTGAAGGATATGCTTCAGGAAAGGAGGTTGTGCATTTGCAACACGTATTTCAAACACAAAGATGCACATAAATATACGTGGTATAGAGGGAACGGGGATTGTGTTGATAGGAGCCCGACTGATTATGTGCTTGTAGAGAGGCCGATGTTGGGAATGGTTGCCGAAACGAGGGCCGTGAGAGGACAGGGTGGAGGTCTGTCAGATCATATGATGCAAGATCAATCTGAGAGGAGTGAGGTGGACCAGAAGAGAGAGGAGCAGTCAGAGAGAAAGACTGAAAGTCGAGAAGCTGAGGATCAAAGAAATGGCAGATCAATACAGGACCAAAGCAGGGGAGGAGTTAGAATCAGTTAATTGGAATGAAATGGATCTGGGCAGCCTGTGGAAAGCATATAGGGATTGCTTAGTTAGAAATGCTAAAGCGGTGTGTGGTGTGGCAAGAGTGACAACAAAGAAGAAAGGTATGGCATGGTGGGATGAAGTGGTAGAGAGCAATGAAGGTTGATTGAATATGATTAAAAATCTGGCGGCGCAACTGCCAGGGTAATATGCCGCCGGACAACAGCGTAAAAGATGCAGCAAATAAAAAGCGCATATTCATAAAATTAAAATCCATTAGTAGGAATAAAACACTAAAGTATAATATATCAATTTCTTATAAAAGTGAAAGGAGGCCTGCCTCCTGAAGAAAGTTAAAAAACATCATTAAAATTGGTGTGGGCTTCCCCAAGCATTGAGGACAGACAGTAGGCACCATCTGCTCCCTTATGCCTATTGAGGAATCTCTGACGTAGGTCCCCCAGACTAGGACACTCGACCATCAAGTGATGGACAGTAAGGGGAACAAGGCAATCATCACAGTACAGTTGAGTCCCACCACTCATCAGGAATCCATGTGCAAGCCTAGAGTGCCCAATCCGAAGCCTGGCAAGAGCCACCTCCAATCGCCGAGGCATGGACGGGAGATTCCTTGGCACAACCACTCTCTGAAAGATTCCTTTTGGCTTATTAAGAGCAACACCATCCCATTGTCTCTGCCAACACGTACGAATTGCGTACCGCAAGTAGGGTGTTACATCAGAAGCAGGAACCGGGTAGGTGGTTGGGGGCCATTGAGAAGACGCAGCTTTAGCTAATGTCTCGTTGCCCACCACACCAACATGTGAGGGAACCCTACAGAAGTCCACATGACGGCCAAGAAGAAAAAGCCACTCTAAAATTGATAAAACCAATGGATGGGATGCATTATAAGCCTCCAGGGCAGAAAGAGCACTACGGGAGTCACTAAAAAGCACAAAAACAGATTAGGGGAGAGTAAAAATGATTTTAAAATCGCATTCAGTTCCGCCGTATATATTGAAGCAACGCCAGGAAGACTACTGCCCCTACTAAAGGAAGGGAAGACAACACCAAAGCCTACCCCAGTATCAGTCTTCGACCCGTCAGTAAAGACGGGGACAGAACCCTCATGAGTGGAGGCATGTTCCAAAAAGAAAGAGAGGGACACCTGAGAGGGAAGTGAGTCCTTTTTTCCAACAACAGACCTACAAAATGTCACACGTGGGAGTAGCCAAGGACCCACCCTTGGGATCCGATGTGGACAAACTGCTAGTCTCGGAATAGAGAGGGCTAACATAACAGACCGGACCCTGTAACCAAAGGGCTTCGGGAAAGTAGGATGGGTGTCATAAACAGAAGATCGGAAATCCTGAGAAATGATGGCACAAGAAATTGATTCTGGAATGCGGTGAAGACAAAACCAACACCTCATCATCAGCAACTGGCATTGCAAATCCAAGGGGAGTACACCAGCATCCACCAACAAACTTGAAATCGGGGACGATCTGAATGCCCCGGTTGCCAGACATACACCAGCTTGATGCACAGAATTTAACAACTGGAGACGGGCATCTGTTGCAGAGGAGTAGACCTCATACCTGTATTCAAGTTTAGGAAAAATAAGAGACCTATGTAAGAGGAGGAGGGTCTGACGGTCAGCACCCCATGAGGTATGAGCCATAACCCTCAAAAGACTCAAAACCTTTTGGCATGCCGCCGTGACAGAACGAATATGAGGAACCCAGGTTAGTCATCTGTCAAACAGAAGATCCAGAAACCGTATCTCTTCCACACAGGATATTCTCTGACCATAGAGATACAGGTCAGGGTCTGGGTGAACCCCACAAAGATGACAAAAATGCACAGCCAGTGTCTTTGTTATAGAAAAACAGAAACCGCAAAACTCTGCCCATTCAGAAATCCTATACAAGTCAGGGTCTGGGTGAACCCCACGAAGACGACAAAAATGCATAGCCAGTGTCTTTGTTATAGAAAAACAGAAACTGCGAAACTCTGCCCAATCAGAAATCCTACTGAGAGCCAGCTGTAACTTCATCTCTGTCAGGGACATTCTAGATGTGGTGAAGGAAATTGAGAGATCATCTACATATAGTGATCCTCGTACACCGTCAGAAAGTACAGAGATAGCCCGATTATCCGGGCTATATGGTGTGAAGGGGTGACTGAATAGTCCGAAATCACGATTAATCCGGCGGAAAAAAAAAAATAAGTACTGTACTGTTAGACTGATTTATTTACTGGTAAATGTACACTTAACGTAGCAGAAAGACCTTACCAAATCTTTGCATATGCATCCTGCTTGTTTCTGTATTTTTCTAGTTTCAGTTTGGTAAATTTCTTTACCTTGGTGAAAAATTTCCTCTCTGTTATTATTATCACGTTCCTGAAGCTGTACAGTCACATTCGTGAGTCCTGATACACATGTAGTTGTCTTGTCTGCTGTTGTGTCCACCGTTGGTAGGATGTTGAACTACAGTAAGACCTCACTATAACGGACTAATTGGGGCTCAGGCCAGTCCGAAATATGCGATTTTCTGATAAAAGCGACATCCGGACTTACCCCTGCTAATCCGGACTTTTTCCAATATATCAGACATTAGTCCGGATTGCATCGGTAGTTTTCACCACCATTGCAGTATTGTACTGTGTTATACCTTCACTAGATTAATCAAATGGCATAATAATACTGTACTGTGCACTGAAAAACATGTCTTTTACTTGTCTTATTGTGGTGAACGTAGCTGAAGTTGTCAGGCAGTCCGGACTGCTTTCTGGCTATATCGGACTTTTTCCGATATATAGGAGTTTAGTCCGGTAGCTCCTCGAGTCTGATAAAAGCGAATTCCGGTCTACTGAAGTCCGTTATATCGAGGTTTTACTGTATTTCACTTGCTAACCGACCAAATTATGTTCAGTGTATCAGGCAGTAAGCATAAAAGTTCCATATTCCAAAAGCAGTGAGCACTGCAATAGACAACAAATACACCTGTGTATCGGGACTCATGAACGCGACTGTACCTACGATTGTTTCCAGCGCAATGGAAGAAACTCAACTATTCAAGTGTGGATTTCGTTTCCCAACTTCCAAACTGGAGATTAAGTTAGGTTAAATTATTAGGTGCAGTTAAGCTAAGTTAGGCCAGGTTTGGTTCAACAATGAGATCAGAACAGTACCTTTCGCCATTACGTTAACTAACAACAAGAGTTGCACACCAGCGGAACAGGTAAAAAAAAACGGGGAAACAGATTTAACAAGAAATGTTTATTTGCCAACCCAGAAACAATCAGAAAAACATAACAGAATATCAGGATGAACTGATTTGGTAAGGTGCTTTTACTGTTTACAGTAAAGCGTATGTTTAGCCCCCTCAATGGCAGTAAGTTCAGAAATTTGCGTGCTCCCGTGATAGGCCTTGGAACCATTTTTTCTAAGTTCTAAAATCAGTTTCTTTTTCTTACAAATATGGTAAGACTCGTCTGTTGCACTTATTATTTTTTATTTTTTTTGTCCCTAAACCCATCTTCTGATTTGCTATGAATCGTGAAAGAATAAAATTAGGGCGCATGTTACATTAGCATCAAAACATATTGACGAACACATCTGGGATGAAGTGACCGCCTGGCTGTTTGGGATGGTACAGCAGGTTTGTATAACCATACCAGTGACCTTCGTTCCCTTCCCATAATTGTTCGCAGATTTTATAGCTCCTAACTCAACGTCACTGACACCTGTGCAGTAATACATTGTTCAAGGATGGCAGCTATGAAGGGGTTAATGGAAATACATAATTATTTGTATGAATACTGTCTCAAACATACACATAACAACGAACGAAGAATGAGCAGTAAATGTACACTCAGCTGCAAAGAGCAGAAATAACTGTATGCTCTGTCGGTCAGAAATGTGTTGGGAACCGCGACATTGAACAAAAAATGTGGGATGCTAACTTTCGAGAAGACGCGAGACGAATTTTTTTTTTTTCTGACTAGTAAACATTTTTGCTCCATTTCATCCCCTAAAATTGTGAAACCTATAAATTTTCGTGTAAGCGTACAGCCTAATGACCTTGCCAAGTCAATTTACTGTATATTCCTATAGTTTGTTTTCTGTATTTTTCTGCCTACAGTAAGACCTCACTATAATGGACTAATTGGGGCTCAGGCCAGTCCAAAATATGCGATTTTCCGATAAAAGCGACATCCGGACTTACCCCTGCTAATCCGGACTTTTTCCGATATATCAGACATTAGTCCGGATTGCATCGGTAGTTTTCACCACCATTGCAGTATTGTACTGTGTTTTACCTTCACTACATTAATCAAATGGTATAATAATACTGTATTGTGCACTGAAAAACATGTCTTTTACTTGTCTTATTGTGGTGAACATAGCTGAAGTTGTCAGGCAGTCCGGACTGATTCTGGCTATATCGGACTTTTTCCGATGTATAGGAGTTTAGTCCGGTAGCTCCTCGAGTCCGATAAAAGCGAATTCCAGTCTACTGAAGTCCGTTATATCGAGGTTTTACTGTATTTTGAGGGTGGTAAATTACCTTTCTTTCGCAGAAAGATTTCCTCTCTTATTATCATAATGTTCCTTAAGCCTTACCTACTATTGTTTTTGGCATAATGGAAGAAACTTACTCAAAATTAAGGGGCATGTTACATTAGCATATAAACATGTCAGCGAAGACATCTGAGAGGAAGTGACCACCTGGCTGCTTGCGACAGTAGAGTAGGGTCGTGTAAACATATCAGTGACCTTCGATCCCTTCCCATAATTGCTCGCAGTTTTTTTTATAGCTTTTAACTCACCGTCACTGACACAGGTACAGTAAAGCATCGTTCAAGGCCGACAACTATGAAGGGGTTAATGGAATACATTATTGTTTGCATCAATACTCTCTCTTTCACACACACACTTAAGAACGAACAAAAGAATGAACATAACGTACACTTAACTGAAAGAGACAGAAATAACTATATGCTCTGCCAGTCTGAAATGGGAAGCGCAATATCTAACGAAGAATGTGAAACTGAATGCTAACTTAAGAGAACACGAGAGATGGTAGAGTAATTTTTTTCTGATTAGCAAACATTTCTGTTCCATTTCGTCCCCTAAAATTGTGAAACCCATAAATTTTCGTCTAAGCATACAGCCTAAAGTCTTTACCAGTTCATTTCATATTCCTCTAGTTTGTTTTCTGTATTACTGTATTCTACTTTGAATTTGGTAATAATTACCTTCTCTTGCTGAAAGATTTCCTCCTTTATCATCATCACTTTCTTTGGGTCGTACCTACGACTGTTTCCAGCATAATGGAAGAAACTTATTCAACATAATAAGAAGTGGACTTCAATTAGAAGTGAATTTCGTTTCCCAATTCTCCTACTGGAGCCCAGGTTAGGATAGGTTAAATTATTAGGTAGTTAAGCAAGGTTAGGCTAGGTTAGGTTATCAGTCGCCTAACAAAACTCCACCTTGCCATCCATGTGATCGAGTTGTGAGCAGGAGGTGTGGGTGGGGGGACAGACTCACGCTCGTTTACCCGTGCCTCGCTTGCTAGCAACCGGATGCTTCATGTTTAAACCGGAGCTATCGTACGAATAATTCTATGTATTACTGTACCACTGAACCATTCAGTCACGGCCCGGATATACCAAAGGCTGGATAATCCGAGCCTGGATAATCGAGCTTTCACTGTACACTGATGACGCTGTTAATGGCTACAGCAGAGAGAGTAACACTAAGGATACTCCCCTGTGGCACTCCATCTTCCAGGGTACGGTCATTAGAAAGCACTCCTCTCACTCGGACGCTTATAAAATGGTTAGATAAAAACTTGAATAAAAATAGGCAAATGCCCACGAAGACCAAACTCATGAAGAGAAAGTAAAATGCCATGACGCCAGGCAGTGTCATATGCCTTCTCCAGATCGAAGAAGACCGTGACCTGGTGTTGGTTAGTGGAAAAAGCCTCACAGACAGAAGATTCCAAGGACAGTAGTGCATCAGAGGTAGATTGCAGTTTTCGTAAACCATACTGGGAAGGGGATAAGAAGTCACCTCTCTCTAAAAACCACACAAGCCTATCATTGACCATCTTTTCCAGAACTTTACATAGACACGACGTCTGAGAAATAGGCCAATAATTCGTTGCCTGTAGGTGGTCCTTATCTGGTTTGGGGATGGGGATAACTACAGCAACACCCCAACAAGCCGGAAACTCCCCAGAACACCAGATCTTATTAACCACTTTACCGCGGGCCGTCACTTTCGTGACGCTCGGTGGCGATGGCTCGAGCCGAGGGCCATCAGTTGGGTGCCTCTGTTTTCATTTTAAGTAGCCTGGCCTTGCAAGATATAAATATATATGAAAAATTTTAGGAGAAGCTTGAGTGATATTTATATCACGCAGCCTAGTTTTGGGCAATATTTAAAAAAAGTGAGTCAGGGCACGAATTACCACCATCGGGAAGTGCCAGAACCGCCTCCCACAACCCCATGGTTTAGGGGTTAAATAATGAAAGCAAAAACAAAAGGGACTTGTCAGACAAGTGACGTAAAAAGGCATAAGGAATATCATTATAACCAGGAGAGGGATCATGGCACTGCGACAGAGCTGCCTAGAGTTCAGATACTGAAAATGGAACATTGTAAGACTTTCCCCCAGAAGAGGCAAAACTGAGACCACGGGACTCTAGGTGCCGACGGTGGCGAGCCAAAGGCAAATCTGCATCCTTCTGTGACACACTGGCAAAATGGTCAACAAGCAACTCTGTAACAGTGAAAGGATCAGCCACAGATCCACCTGATGCAGATAGAACAGGAGGGGAGGGAACAGTAAATTTTCCTGAAATTTTCCTTACCCGGTTCCACACCTGAGCGAGGGAAGTCCTCGAACTGATGGAGGAAACGTAACCTTTCCAGGATGAATGGCTGGCCTCCTTTAAAACCCACCTCATATGAGCTCATGCCTTCTTATATGTCACCAAATACTGAGGGTTTCCACGGTGACGACAAAGTTGAGAGAAGGCGACTCGTTTAGCTTTCACTGCGGACCTCACTCAGAGTTCCACCAAGGAACCGGTCGTTTAGGAAACTGATCCTTCGTTATTGGAATACTGTAGATAGTAGGGCTGCAGAGTGCAACACGTCCATGAAAAATGACACCGCCTCAGTAACACAGCCAAACTCATTGACAGAAAGGGAAATGGAACTCAAATCTCTGAAACATGGCCTAACTAGTTAGCCTTATCCAAACGCCAGTGAGGAAGATGTGGCTGAGGTCCACCCGCACTAGCAGTCAAAAGTAACGGAAAATGGTCACTGCCATACAGGTCTGGCAACACATTCCAGGTAAAATCTAAAACAGCATCAGCTGAACATAAGGACAAATCAATGGCAGTAAAGGTTCCAGTATGGCTATGGAAATACGTAATCTTATTAGAGTTCAAAATGCGCAGCTCCTCATCCTCCACCAAAGAAGCTAGCATAACACTCCGAGGGTTGGTTTCTCTGTTTCCCCATAGTGGATGGTGACCATTCATATCTCCTAGTGACAGAAAGGGGGAAGGAAGGCCATGAACAAGGCATTCCAGATCCTCCCGTTCAACAGTGGCACTAGGAGGAAGATAAAGGCTGCAAACTGTATACTCCCTACGTAAAAACTTCAGACAGCAACAGCCTGCAAAGGAGTGGAGATGTCCAGATGACTGTATGGGATCAGAATAAAAGGCATGGTAACTAGAAGGACCAGAGGGAACAGCATCACCTACCATGGTCTCCTGGATGCACATGCTCAGAGGAGTAAATTGAGAAACAAGATGACAGTTCCTCATAGTTAGCACATAAACCCCAACAATTCCACTGGATGATAGAACCCATAGTGGAGGGATGATTAAGTGTGGGACTGGACTCTTCCTGACAAGTGAGCAGGTTTGGACTGATGCTTATGTAGCCCTTTGAGAAGAGACTGCCCAGCACCAGGAACCCACACCCTATGGCGAATATCCGTGGGCAAACGTGAGGATGAGGAAGAGGAAAGTTTGATAACACTCTTCCTCTGAGTTGGAATAACACTTGGCCTGTGAAGTGGCTTGGTGGCCACCCTGGATGATGGAGGTTTGCCAGTGCCAACATCAGAAGCCCCAGAATGAATGAATGAATGAATGAATAAGCGACATGGCGGCTCAACAGCAGAGGTCATATGCTGCCGAACACAAACAATAAAAGAAAATCAATATATATAATAATAACGATAAAAAGCAAAGAGAAAACCGATGCTTAAAAACAAATCGGCTATATGTAAGAGACATAATAAAATACAAAGAAAAACGATGCTTAAAACAAACCAACAGTATAGAAAAAAGCAACCAAAACTAAAAAACTAAAAATATAATGGAAAGATAAGGGTTAAAACTAGTACATTATCATTAAAACACAAGCTAAAATATGGTTAAGATCTATAGCTTGCGGAGAAGGCCAGAACGCAGCACAAAGGAGAAGGCACTTCCCCCCATAACACAAGCCTCTTCCCCAAGCACTGAGGAGAGAAGGTACGAACCGTTGTTGGCTCGGCATCTAGAGAGGTACCGCCGACAAAAGTCCCCAAGACTGGTGCTCTCGACAAGGAGATGCCGCACAGTCGAAGGAACCAGACAGTCATCACAATGGGGAGGGGGCGCCCTCTCCATCAAAAAACCATGAGTCGGCCTAGTGTGGCCAATCCGAAGATGAGCCAAAGCTGTTTCCCACTGTTGGGACAGTCCCACATATCCCCCATCACCCAGGTTCCGAGTTCCGACGAATGCTGCGGAGTTTGTTTGCCCCTGCTGCATCCCACCTCCTCTGCCAGCAGGAACGGACAGCCCCCACAGTGGCCGCACACAAATCCTCGGATGGGACACGGCAACTTGGAGAGTAAGAATGAGAGGCAGCAGCTCTAGCCAGAGAATCAGCACGCTCATTGCCCACGACCCCTACATGTGCAGGGACCCAACACAGTTGTACAGAGTATCCTCGCCTGAATAATAAGAAGAGCCATTCCAAGACAGCTAAAACTAAGGGATGTGATGGGAAGCCATGAGACAAAGCTTGTAAGGCACTGGCTGAGTCACTAAAAATGGTAAAAGAAGCTGGAGGAAAGCTAAAAATCATTTCAACCGCAACTAATATGGCAGTAAGTTCAGCAGTAAAAACAGATGTAGAATGAGGGAGACTCCCACCACGGCTAAAATCACGAAAAATTGCACCAAAGCCTGTCCCAGCTCGGGATTTAGAGCCATCCGTATATACAGGGACTGAGTCACTGTGAATAGAGGCATGTTCCAAAAAATAAGACAGAGCTGCCTGTGAGGAAATAGATGCCTTCCTCTCGAGGAAGTAATCACATGGTTGCACTTCTGGGAAAACCCAGGGAGCCACTTTGGGGATACGTGTAGGGCAAACAGGGGAGGACTGGACACCCAACTCCCCCATGGCAACCCTCGCTCTGAATCCAAACGGGTGTGGATAGCGAGGATGGGTTTTATAAAAGGGGAAAAGACTGACCTCAGAGGTAGCATGACAACTCAATGAGTTCGTAAGATGGTGAAGGCGGTGCCAACACTGCACCACCAGGGACTGTCGCCGGAGATCCAGTGGCGGTTCGTTTGCATCAACCAACAGACTTTCTATAGGGGAAGACTGGAAAGCCCCAGTTGACAGACGAATCCCAGCATGATGAACCGAATGTAGTGGTCTCAGCCGGGCCTCAGTAGCAGAAGAATATACCACACACCCATAGCCCAATTTGCTCCTCACTAAGGCGCGGTAAAGTCGGAGCAGGCTGGTCCTGTCCGCGCCCCAAGACAAGTGAGATAGGGTTCGTAGGAGGGACAAGGCACGGAAGCATGATAGTCGTAATGAACGGATATGAGGTACCCATGTCAGTCTCCTGTCGAAAATGAGCCCAAGAAACTTTGTCTCGTTTACACATCGCACCCTCTGGCCATATAACCAAAGGTCTGGGTCAGGGTGAACACCTCTCAAACAGCAGAAATGTAAGGCCACCGTCTTTGTTGGGGAGAAACGGAAGCCGTGCATGGTGGCCCACCGAGAGACCTTATCTATAGCGAGCTGCATGCGACGTTCAGCCACGGACACTCGGGAAGCTGCATACCATAAAGCCAGATCATCAAAATACAGTGAGGCAGACACTCCTTATGGGATAGAGGACACAATACCGTCCAATGCTACGGCAAAAAGGGTCACACTGAGGGCACTTCCTTGAGGCACCCCTTCCTCCTGAGGGTATGAAGGCGACAGGGTGCCACCAACCCTAACCCTGAATGTACGGTCACACAGAAAATTTAGTATAATTAGGGGAAGTCTGCCTCGTACACCATAAGAATGTAGTTGTTGGAGTATACCAAACCACCATGTAGCGTCGTATGCTTTCTCAAGATCAAAGAAAATGCACACCAGATGTTGCCGTCTAGCAAAGGCATCACATGCTGCAGTCTCAAGGCGAACTAGTGCATCAGTTGTTGAGCGACATTTTCGAAACCCAAACTGACACTGAGAGTGCCATTCATTCCTTTCTAGGAAATACATAGGCGTGTGTTGACCATTTTCTCAAATAGTTTGCACAAGCAGGATGTTAAAGCAATTGGTCGATATTCCAAGGGACTGTTGCCTGTCTTCTCCGGCTTCTGGAACGGCAGAACAATAGCCTCACGCCAAGAGTTGGGAAAAGAAGATTCCCTCCAGATTTTATTAAAAAGGCTGAGGAGAAAGGACAAAGCATCCTCATTCAGGTGTCGGAGCATCGCGTTAGGAATATCATCCAGCCCTGGTGAGGTGTCATGACAGAGGGAAAGGGCAAATTGGAGTTTGCAAGAAGAGAATGAATGAATGAATGAATGAATGAAAATTGACTTGGCGGCGCAACAGCCAGGGTCATATGCCGCCGAACACAAAACTGTAAACAAAAAAAGTCAGCATAATGTAAATCGCAATAAGAGAATGGGAGGTTGTAGGACTCCACACTCCCTGAATGGAAGTCCAACACCCTTGCCTTCTCTATCTCCCGTCATCTGGCAAAAATTGGTGAGGTAGTGTCTCTCTGACTGACCGCCGCAAAGGCAGACGCAAAAATATCGGCCACAGCTGCAGGATCANCATATGCCGCCGAACACAAAACTGTAAACAAAAAAAGTCAGCATAATGTAAATCGCAATAAGAGAATGGGAGGTTGTAGGACTCCACACTCCCTGAATGGAAGTCCAACACCCTTGCCTCCTCTATCTCCTGTCATCTGGCAAAAATTGGTGAGGTAGTGTCTCTCTGACTGACCGCCGCAAAGGCAGACGCAAAAATATCGGCCACAGCTGCAGGATCACCAACAGGCTCACCATTAGACATCAGCACAGGGGACCTGCTTGATTGAATTTTCCCAAAATCTTTCGCACCGTCTTCCACACCTGAGACATTGGCGTCTCTGAGTTAACAGATGACACATAAGCCGTCCATGAATCCCGCTTAGCTTGTTTCAGTACTCGATGAGCCTTAGCCCGCGCCCTTCTGAACTCGACAAGATTATGCTCCGTCCTGTATCTTTGATAACGGGAGAAAGCTAACTTCTTAGCACGTACAGCAACGCTGCATTCCTCATTCCACCACGGGACAGGTCGGTAGCGATACGTGCCAGAAGTTTTGGGAACAGCATGAATGGCAGCAGAATGCAGAAGGGAGGTAAAGAATGAAACAGCCTCATCATTATGTGGAAAGTCTTTGACTGAGACATTAATAGAGATCAGAGAAGAAAAAAGGGGCCAGTCTGCCTTATTCACTCTCCACCTCAGTAAACGAGAACAGGGACTAGACACTGCTGCAGTGAGAAGGATGGGAAAGTGGTCACTTCCATGGAGATCCTCCATAACCTCCCAGGTAGAGTCCAGAAGACAGTCAGGAGAGCAGATAGAGAGGTCAGTAGCAGTAAATGAACCCGTTTGGGGGTGAAAATGTGTAAACGCCCCAGTATTGAGCAGGGCAATATCCTCATCCTCCAATAAGGACGCCAACAAACTCCCACGTTGGTTAGTAAGACAGTCACCCCACAAAGGGTGGCGACCAATGAAGTCCCCCAAGAGAAGAAAGGGCATAGGTAACTGGCCAAGAAGGTTCTCAAGTTCTACCCTATCGACTGCTGTGTTGGGTGGTAAATAAATGGAACATACTGTATACCAGCGATGGGCATACAATCGCACAGCTACACACTGGAGGTGGACTGGCCGATGAGGGATGTCAGCTCTCACCAAAACAGCACTACCCCCAACAGGACCCTGGGTTGGTTTTGAGTAAAAAGCAGTGTACCCAGGTGGTGCATGGGGGGTGGCAAACCCTACAAGAGTTTCCTGGAGACATATACACATAGGGGAACAGGTCAGGAGGGTCCGCAGCTCCTCCCAATTGCCGCGCAACCCTCGACAGTTCCATTGTATTATACTGGCTGAGAATGCCATAGTTCCCATAGTGAAGGGAGGATCAGGATGAGGGGCGAGACAGTCTTGTCCCTCCAGGGGGTTTGGATTTATGCTTTGGAGAACCCTTTGGAGAAGCCTGCCCAGCACCAGGAACCCTAACCCTCTGTCGAACGGCTGAAAGTAAATGGGAGGACGAGGAAGTAAGATGTACCACACACTTTCTTGGAGTGGGTAGACCAGTTTGCTTGGAAGGCGGCTTGGTGACTGCCTTTGGAGGTGGAGGACGGTCAGTGCCCCCACCAGAAGCCCTAGAAGTGGAAGTAGAGTCCATAGGACTCGAATCATTAGAGGAGGCCATTTCATGCTTCAGATCTAAGGCACCTACGGGCTGTCTAACAACATCTCCAGGTGGGGATGGGACCAGAGGTGAATCATCAGCTGCAGTTGTCACATTGCTAGATCCCTCTTCCTGCTGGGCAGAGGGAACAGTAGGGGTGTCGACAGAGGTTTCAACAACCGAGATCTTAGGTGGCCGGTCTTCATGATCAGAAGACTCTGAAGAACAACGATGACGTTTGCCAGATATAGATGGAGCCTCAGGCTTATTGGGTAAGACAGGAGGAGGAGTTTCGTCAATGTGGACATCTGCCACCACCATACAAGTGTGCAAGCCGTCAGCCACGGAAGTGGGGGTGGAAACAGTCGGAGTAGTGGTCAGGCAATCATTACTCGCACAAACAGTACTAACTGTTGGGACAGCATTATGCACAGCATGAGTTGAAGGAGTGGTTACTGGAATGGGGCAAGGCTGCCTCTGAGATACAGGGCAATGCACTGGTGTCCTAGAAAGGACAGAAGCATAAGTAACCCCTGGCTGGAAGAAGCATGTCTGAGCTCTTCTCTTTGCTTCAGGAAATGAAACCCTCAGGGGTACATATGGACAATATCGCTTTTTCTAGGCAGTACCTAGGACAGTTTTTCAAAGAGACAGCATGAGGACCTCCAAAGTGATAGCATTTTAGGGGTCCTGGACAATCACTATTATGGCTTGATCCGCCACATGAGACACAAACACCAGGCAGGCCATCCTGTGCATAACGGCAAAATCGGCTTACATCCCCATACCCCTGACAGTGGAAACAACGCTTTGGGGTTGGCACATATGGCTTCACAGGAAGCGACAGCCAAGCCAGTTTCACAGTTGTAGGCATCGTTAATTTATCAAAAGTTAGAAACAAGATGATCGGAGTTCTTCCAATAGCCGTGCCTCAGAGTATCGGAGGAGGTCTCGGGAAAATATGACTACTTTTGATTGATTGAAACTGCCATGTGGAGTACATGAAATGGCTGTATTGGACACTACGGCAAGATCTCTTAAACGGGAACTCTCTTCCGGGGAGGACACTTCAACCAGGAGACTTCCATCCCCTTGGGAAGAGATCCTCGGTTCTCTTCCACATGCTGAGACGATGGCACGGTGCATATCAAAAATGTCAGCATTTTGTACAGACCCACCAGAAGCAGATCTAATGACAAGATATTCTGCGTAAGACGCTGCCACTGTGTCAACTGGGGCCAACCCCAGAGCCCTACCCCCCCAACGAGAACGCCTCCTAGACCCAGCCGAATGCTGGAGCAGAGGAGGATATTCTCTAGGGGCCTGGTAGGGCTCAAGAGTGGTGATCATTGAAGTTGGAGCGGAATGACCAGGGACAGATGCATGGTCATCAACTTTATTTTGAATTGCTTCTTCCATTTACTTCAAAATTACTTCATTCCCCCACCCCTCCACCCACCA
>JAGKTI010011624.1:9003-26050 GCA_018397915.1 Birgus latro | reverse complement strand
TCCCATGGATTTCGATGAGTTACAAGCAATTTTTATATTAATTTTTGCTGGGAAATAACTCGTTTTTGATATCCCCCCCAATACACGAGGGAAAAGCAGAATGAGTGATTTTCCGACATAAATGAACAACAAAATCGCTTCAAACACATCATAATCCATGGGAAAAAGCTAAGTTCACCAAAATAGCAGTCAGTTCATCGTTTTAACCTAACCAATCCAACCATACCTAACCTTGGTTACGTTATCTCCGAGTAAAATAAAAATAGTTTGAGAGAGAAATGCCACAGAAAAGTGCCTAACAACTGTCTAAAATATAGAAGAAAAAAAAAAAAAAAAAGGTCCCATGTGTTTACATGGAAATATATTGCAGCAAAACGGTATCTACGTGAACATCCCCAAACTTGTCAACACAAGAATGATTGGCCAAAACTATACTATTCTTCTCAAAAACTGCCTAAAACTGGTTACATGTAAATCTCAGAAATCTTTAGACTAACATCCGATCGTAGTTACCTGTTTAAATCTGCAAGAAGGTCTGGCTGGAGCGGGATAAACTGAATCTTCATCAGCATCTTCCATTAACGGTCACTCTGATAGGTGACAACACCGTATTTCCTCGCACTACCCGCAAAAATAAAAAAATAAAAAACACTGAAGCTGTACATCAAGAGCTTCACCATGATATTAACGTAATTGAGAGCGAATTGCAGTATGCTTTACTGCAATATTATTCGCGAAATATGGAAATTGCTATGCACAAAAGATGGCGCCCCCTCCCTTGTCCCGTCGATTCAAGCAATTCCAATACTGTGCCGAGTATATATTATACAACACACCAACCAGATTTTATACCTTCAGGTCTAAGATATTTTTCGAAAAATGTACATATATTATTTTTAAATGTAGTGAGCTTTTCTAAGGCATTAAATATGTCCACTAAATGTTGAAATCTCCCCCAGTATCTGAATGTTAGGTAGAGCTTGCAGTTGTAAGAAGAGTTAAAAGGCTCCCAGGAAACCTGGAATCATTCGAACTCTTATGAGGCTCTTTGAGAGAGAATGTCAAAATAAATTATTACTAACCTAGAAATAAGACTTCATTCTATTCACAGAAAGGGTTAATTTCTGCGGTACGTGACATGTTACCTTAATAAAATAGACAGGAGCAAAAATAACTCTTACAGAGTAACATCGATATACTCTGTTCACTTTAATTGGGCATAAAACTGGTATCTCCCCTAAGCTGCAGAATGACATTACCACCAAAATATGATGCCTGACACGAAGAAGTGCTATGGAAAGGATATCAAGCTATGGCATCGTCTTTTGTCATTTAAAACGCAAAAAAGGGATAAAAATTTTACCTCTCTTGCAGCTTATTTTTCGTTATTTGATGTCAGAATAATACAATACTCTTGCTCTACATTCATCCCTTCATGGTTAGTACCAAATTCTGCAGATATATCTATCAGGCATTTAAGCTGGCAATTTGAATGCCTGGCTAAAGTGAACTTAAAATACTTTAATCTAGCCAGGGCCACATTACGTAACCATTAAGCCACAAGAACATAACTATTAACACAGGCTCCTATGACACACAGGTGAACAATACTGCCTGGTATTTGATGGAGCAGATAAATTGTTCAGATCATGAAGGGGTCAAGATGACATAGTCACATAAAGGCGGCTCTCCAAGCTGCACGATCTTCGGCAGCCTCCCTGTTCAGTCCCTTAACCCTGAGGTAACACTTAATGACTTCGTCCCATGTCCTTCTCAGTCTACCGCTCCCCCAATATTAACAATTCTCACCCTCTGCACCCAGTTATCATCCTCCATCCTCTCCACACGTCCAAACCACCTCAGCCTACCTCTCCTCATCACAACACCAATACACTCCAGCCCCATCCTACCTCTCAACTCTTCCATCATAAACCCAGCCCCCCCGGGCCTTGCATGCAGGGACGCACTGCACATCCATCTAATCATTGTCATTTCTGTATGTTCAAGCCTGCGAATATTCTCTTCCTTTACCGCCCAGTCTCATTACCATTCGGCATCACACTCCTAACACATGGTGCATACAAAGACTCCTTAGCACGTAAGGAGAGTCCTCTCAATGTCAGGAGAGGCAACAGCTCCCTGAACTACTTCCAACCACTTCTCACCCTAGCAACCGAGTTAGCTCCAGACCCATCTTCAGCACATTAACATGTCTCCCAAATAACAAAACTCCTCCACACACTCCAGAGACTCACCAGCAAGTTCAATCCTTTCACGTCTAACAATCTCCATCTGCTCTCCCCGACACGCCGCACACATAAAATCAGCATTATCTCCCAGTCTAACTCTAATACCACTACATCTCCTGTGCACCCATTTATCACAAACACTGCACAAGATGGAATTACTTCCCACACTCTTGTGGCAAACTGCACATGGCCACTCTCCCTGTCCTCCGATTGTACCGCCACCAACCCAAGATATCTTCGCTTCTGTTTTATCTGTATTTACCCTTAAGCCCTTGTGCCCCATACTATCTCTCCACTTCCTAAATCTTTCCTCTGCATGCTTTTCATTTTCTGCAATCAACACCAAATCATCAGCATACATCTCCCACGGGAGTCCATCTCTGAAGTCACATGAAAGGGCTTCAAGTACTAATGTCTCATATAAAATGTTCATGACATTAATAGGAGAAAAGGTTGAAAATCATCTGGGAGAGAACAAAGAAATAAGAAACATACAGGCTGGTTTCACTATAAAGGAAGAAAGACAAGATAACCTTTTCATACTACAATAGTGTGTAGAGGAAAGTTTTCAAAGAAAAGAACCACTGATTGTAACCTCCACATATTTTAGTAAGGCCTATGACTCGATAAAAAGGGATATACTGACATAAGCACTAATAGAATACAAAGCTGACCCAAACTTAGATACTTTATCAGACATATACAAAGATGATAAAACAAATATCAACTTGGAAAATATAGACAGAGAAAAACAAATACCTGTAGGCAGTGGAATCAGACAGGGCTGCACTGGATCAACAACACTTTTCAAATTAATAACATATCAAATTATAAAAGAATTAGAAGAGAAAGGAACAGGTTTTAAGAATGATATGTGTAATATCAATATCTTACTTTTTGCAGATGATGGCCTACAGTTATCTAAATACATAGAAGATGCAGCTAACAACAATAAAATCTATCTATCTATCTATCGCCAGACGCTTCAATCCCGCACAGGGTGACCACAAACAAATTGCCTCCATGTCGCTCTGTCTCCCCGCCATTTCACTACCCCGCTCCCAACTCACACCCCCCTCTCTCATATACCTCTCCACTCCATCCCTCCATCTCATCCTCGGCCTCCCCCCCCTCTCGCCCCCTCCACCTCACTCACATACACTCTCCTCGTCAGTCTTTCACTCTCCATCCTCTCCACATGCCCAAACCACCTTAACGTGTTTGTCCTAACGTTTCCTAACATGTCCACATCCACACCACTACGCTCCTTCACTTCCTCATTTGTTAGTCTGTCTCTCCATGTGACTCCACATGCTCCTCTCAAACAACTCATTTCCACTGCTCTCACTCTTGACTTCTGTCCTTCCAACAGGGTCCAAGCTTCACTTCCATATGTTAGAGTTGGTATCACAATACTGTCATGTAACAACTTTTTCACTTCCATGCTCACTTCCCTGTTTCTTATCACTGCTTTCAATAGACCAGCAACCTTCCTTCCCTGCTGCACCCTTTCAAGCACTTCACCCTCCAGACTTCCATCCTTACACATCACACTACCCAAGTACTTAAATGCACTCACATTTTCCATATCTTCCCCATCCAATCTCACTGTACATTCACTGGCTTCACTTCTCTCAAAGACCATCACTTTACTCTTTCCTATATTCACCTTTAGATTCCATTTCTTACACACTCTCCCAAACTCATCTACCAAGCCTTGCAGCTCCCCTTCGTCTTCACTCAACAACACAGTATCATCTGCAAACAACAGTACAGGGAGTTTCCAAACACTGCTCTCTCTCACTAGGGTCGCTCCAACATCCACTGCCCGACCTTGTATCTCTTTTATAATCCCATCCATGTACAGACTGAACAACCATGGTGACATGACACATCCTTGTTTCAATCCAACCTTCAAATGGAAAGATTCACTCAGTTTGCCATCCACATGCACTGCAGCTTTAGCACCCTCATACATACTCTTCACTGCCTTCAACAACTTCCCATCCACTCCATATATTCTTAATACTTTCCACAATCCTTATCTATCCATCCTGCCATATGCTTTCTCCAAATCCATGAAGGCTGCACACAACTTCTTTCTCTTCTCCAGAAACTTTTTCACTAAAGATTAAAATACTTACAGAAATAAGCAACAAATCTGGCCTAGAAATTAATAAAGACAAAAGTTGTATCATCACATACAATCTGAAAAAACAACCAAACAGCATAGAAGGAATAAAGGTGACATAATATTAAATATCTAGGAATAACACTAACAAACAAGAGAAATATTTTTAAAATACAGAGAAGAATCATGATTGAGAATGAACAAAAACTGGCAAATGTAACCTATTCAGTAATTGCAAAAAGCTACCACAAATAGCTGATTGGTAAGACCTACTGGAAAAGCTTAGCAGTACCCTCTATTTTGTATGGAATGAATATCATGATGATAACAGAGACAGAAATAAAGAAGCTACAGCAGAATGAAAATGGAGTGTATAGGAAAATACTAGGGGTGGGAAAATATGCACCCAGTTGGGCTTTAAGAGGAGAAATAAGAGCCTCTTCTATGAAGGCCAGAATCGTTCGTTCGTTTCGTTTCGTTTTTGAAGGCTCCAACATGCTTGCATGTGGCGGCCTTGGTCACCTAATGGCGGCTCTCCACGCTGCTCGATCTCTGGCAGCCTCCTTATTCAGTCCCTTAACCCTTAAGTCACATTTAATGACCTCGTCCCATGTCTTTCTCGGTCTACCCCTCCCAACCCCTCCCCCAATATTAACACTTCTCACCCTCTGTACCCAATTATCATCCCCCATCCTCTCCACATGTCCAAACCACCTCAGCCTACCTCTCCTCATCACAACACCAATACACTCCAGTCCCATCCTACCTCTCAACTCTTCTATCGTAAACCCAGCCCCCCCCAGGCCTTGCACGCAGGGACGCACTGCACATCCACCTAATCATTGTCATTTCTGTACGTTTAAACCTGCGAATATCTTCTTCCTTTACTGCCCAGGTCTCACTACCATACAGCATCACACTCCTAACGCATGCTGCATACAAAGACCCCTTAGCACGTAAGGAGAGTCCTCTCAATGTCAGGAGAGGCAACAGCTCCCTGAACTTCTTCCAACCACTTCTCACTCTAGCAACCGAGCTAACTCCAGCCCCACCTCCGGCACATAACATGTCTCCCAAATAACAAAACTCCTCCACACACTCAAGAGACTCACCTGCAAGAGAAAACTGACATATCTACAAGGCATCAAAGAAGGAAAAAATCAACTACTGAAAGATATAGCAAGAGACTGAGGATTAAAGAAGACACTCAATGGATGAAAGTGATAAGAAGTTATCTGGAAAAAATTAACCTATGATAAATGAACTTAGTAGAAATTTAAAAAGATGCCCTGAAGAAAAAAGTTAAAGCATGGGACACATCTGAATGGGAAAAACAAGTAAAAAGTAAAACAACTTTAGTAATATATTGAGAAGTGGAAAAAATCTGTTAAAGAAGACATCATATATGACAACAAACCAGCATCCATTATTTTATATACTCATAAAGCAAGAACCAATACCCTACCCTTAAATGATAGGAAAAGACATACAAGTAAGAGCACATCTTGTAATATATGTGCAGCAGAAAATGAAGATCTGAGACATTTCATCCTGGAATGTCCAGAATATTTAGAATTCAGGGCAACAGCAAGAAAACTGCAACAGCCATATGAAGAAAATGAAAATTATATAGAAGGTAAATTTTTATTTGAAAGGAGCAGAATGGAAGAAAAGAAAGAACTATTATATAAATTTTGGAAAAAAAAAAAGAAAAAGGAAATTAAAGGAACTTACTAACCTACAAGAAGAATAGCAAAGCAGTACAACTCAACAGAACAATACAGTATAAGGAAGAGGAAATCAAAACATACAGGAAGTAACTGCTCTGCCATTTGCCCAAGTTGTGTGGGGCAGCAGTATGATCCTGATGTGTTGTGACTGAAAAAAGGATTAAAGAATCCCCCCAAGCTAGACCTTACAATGAGATCATATAGCCCCGCTAGGTAACAGGAGGGCGCTACCCCTCCCGGCACGGCAGTCCCGGGCGCGGCTTGAACTCGCGACCCCCCCGGTCCCGAGCTCGATGCTCTACCTCTGAGCCACCGTGCCCCCCTGTTGTGATTGAAAGATATCCTTCCATCATGGATTTACCTGGTTTCGTCAAAAAAAATCAGGTGGCCATTGCTTTTATCACGCCGTGGTGTAATGGTATCAGTACCTGACTTCAATTTAAGAGGTCCTGGGTTCAATTCCCAGTTGAGGAGTGTATAAGCATATTTGTACACAGGCGTTCAATGTGTGTTTCTCTAATAAATATATATTTAAGGAGGTACCAATGAAAAGGTAATACCTTTGCAAATTTCATCATAATCATGACCTGTAATAACATTAATCCTGCCTCTTCACACGATTATATTTTAATTAGGGAAGATTTGTGGGATGGGAAGGGTTAGACAGACTTCCTTAACCCCTAAACCGCAGGGTTGTGGGAGGCAGTCCTGGCCCTTCCCGCTGTGACTTACTTTTTTAAAATACAGGTATTGGCCAAAACTAGCCTGAGTGATAAAAATATCACTCAGGCTTCTCCTAAAATTTTTCATATATATTTATATCTTGACAGCCCCGGCTACTTAAAAAGAAAACATAGGCACCCAACTGATGGCCCATGGCTCGAGCCATCGCCACCGAGCATCACGAAAGTGACGGCCCGCGGTTTAGTGGTTAATGACTAGGGATTTTCTAAGCTAAATGGTGATGTAAGGAAGGAAGGATTAATGAAGAATAAGCACCAAGTCATAATATGGCTACATGAAACTGCAGTGGTAGAGGGAAAATAAAGGCTGGAAGAAATATGGATGTATCAAGAAGAGAGGTAGGAAAGATGAGCAGAAGAGGACAGTAAGGAGAGAAAGACTGAAGACAAAAAAGTTCCTTTTAGTTTCCTCTTACAAGCAGGGATACTGGGGAAGTATTCTTTCCACCCCCCCACCCTAGGGGACAAAAAATGTTGCTGGTGAGGGGCACCCTGATGTGGCCAGCCAGTGAAGCTGCCCAGTTATACAGATGTCCCTCAGTTCCCTCCCTATCCCCCTACAGGAGGAGGATGAACTGCAGAGAAGCAGCTCTTAAGCACAAACTGCTGGGTTCACATTCAAATGAGCCTGAGCCTCAGCAGTGTGAGCCCTACAACTATACTATTACTAAGCTAAAATAAAGTTGCCTGACAGAAGAACAAAAAACCCATACAGTAATACACCACTGGACTGAAAGGATCAATAATGGAAACCGTTTACTCAGACAGAACACAATGTCTTGAAAAATAAAATGCTGAACTAGAATTTCATGAAACTGCTCCAAAGATGACAAAGAAAAATGATACTGTACATCCACATCCACCAGTTTTGGGTACTGTTGGTCAACATATCCAGCCTGCAATGGGAAGAATCCAAACTTTCTTGTCATGGTGGTTGTATTAGTGGCCTTCATTTCCTCCTTGCCCCTGTTAACCCATCAGTACAGTTGGCTCTACCCTCATGTTGTGGCACCTGGGTCTTTGCCACTGGAGAGGGATGCCTTCATGTGGTGGCAAGAGTGTAATCTGGAAGTGGGGCTACCCAGGTGTATAAATGTCCCTCATACTCCTATATCACCAAACAGATATTGTTGGGCTGTGGAAGAAGGGACTCTTCAGCCTGCAGTCCATCACATTCACATTCAGATGATCCTGGGATTACTACTACTACTCCGACTACTTCTACTGCTAACACCCCCACTAGAAAAAGAAGGCCGATTTAGTGCTTGGTTGACCAATAATACTTGCCAGACACAGTGATTGCACTTGGGTGACCGACCATGATTACCAGAAACTTTTTGGCAGGTTTTCCCGGTCATCCGGCAGTTCCTGCTCTTTCGGCACCTGACTGGTCCTGAGGATGCCGAATGAGAGGACTCTTACTATATAACAATACAGTTTATTAGTCATGTGTGCTCTCGACTGGAATATTGTTCACCTTTGTGGAATGGATGTGGAGAGGCTGCACTCAAAGAACTAGACCAAATGCAGAACAAAGCTGTTAAAATTACAGTATTAATAACCCTGCTATTGCCTATTACAAATGAACTACCTCCCCTACAAGGAAGAAGGAATGTTGCCTCCCTTACATTATTTTATAGATACTTTTATGGCAAATACTCAGATGAAGTTGCATCCATTGTGCCACCTCTCCATGCCTTCCCCCAAGCTACACAGGCATGTGGTAGCACTCATGACTTAACTGTTAAGAACTTATGCCTATCAGAATTCTTTTATTCCCTGAACTGCATCTCTTTGGAAGTGAATTCCCCAGAGTTGTTTCCCCACAAACTTCAGCCAACAGCTGCTCCGGTCCAACTGTTACAGATTTTTTATGAATGGAGGACACCAGCAATCTGGTGCATGGGTTATTATTATTATTTTTTTATTCTTTTGTTTTTCTTTCCTTTGTTGTTACTGAAAAAAGTTAATTAATTCAGAAAAACGGCATCTACTTCATGAAGCTTATTTAATTCTTCTTGTAGCTCTCTGCAAGTCTGTGTTTGTAATTCTTGGAGAAGCTTGACACAAAAACCAATTAGCCTTTGTGTGGCAGACAAGTGTTGATCCTAAGCTGTCTTTCAATTTAGTGTATTATATTTTCTTTCAGCAAAAAATATGGGCATAACTAATGTTTCATGCATATTGTAACTGATATATAAAATGAATAGGCCTATGTTTAGAATGAATATCTCTGAACATTAACATGCCCCATACTCAGTGGTCAAGAATTAGTAGCTTCAAGTATACCAGTATCTATAGCCAGACATCTTAACCCCATAAGGGATGGCCATAAACAAATCGCTTCCATGTCCCCCTGTCCCCTGCCATTTTCTGTCCTTCCCCCAACCTAACACCCCCTTCTCTCATGTACCTCTCTATACCAGCCCTCCACTTCATCCTCAGTCTCCCCCTCCCTCTCTCCCCATCACTCTCACCTACACCTAAGTCTCTGACTCTCCATCTCTCCACATGGCCAAACCACCTCAATGTATTTCTCCCAATGCCTTCTGTGACATCTACTTTCACACCACAATACTCCTCTCAAATACCGTACTTCATTTCCACTGCTCTCACTCTTGACTTGTGTCCTTCCAACAAGGTCCAAACATTGCTTCCACACATAGTGAGGATCACAGTACAGTACTGTCATGCAACAATTTTTGTTTACTTCCATGCTCACTTCCCTATTTATCACTGCTTTCAGTGAACCAGCAACCTTCCTTCCCTGCTCTGCCCTTTCAAGCATCTAATCCTCTAAACTTCCATCCTAACTCATCACACTACCCAAGTACTTAAATGCACTCACATTTTCCATTTTTTCACTATCCAGCTTCACTGTGGTGACTTCATTTCTCTCAACGACCACAACTTTACTCTTCTCTACATTCATCTTTGGATTCCATTTCTTACATACTCCCTCAAACTCATTAGTTAACCTTGTAGTTCCCTTCTGTCTTCACTTTATATAGTATCCTCTCCAAACAACAGAACAAAAAGCTTTCAAACACTGCTCTCTCTCCTTAAAGTCGCTGCTATATCCACTGCCCTGCCTTCTACCTCAAACGCCACCCAAATACGTGTGATTTTTAATTAACCTGTTTTAATAACATCATTCTAGTATCACCATGCTCTGTATAAACACAGGATATTAACCAGTCATATCCAAAAAATTAACTGGTTAGGAAGAGGTGAATGAACCCTCTAACCAATGAGAATAAGTGCGTTAGTGTTCAGGCAATTGTTTTGTATTTTGGACAAAGGAATATATAGGATTTTTTTCTGTTACGGTACGTTGAGGTGCACATCATCCACTCACGCTAACCATGTAACTATAGGGATATGGTCTAAAAGAATTGTATTTTTTTTTTTCTGACTCTGGGTATAGGCTCTGCATTTTACTGCTCAGTGCCAGTCAGGGATGCACAACTGGTTGAACCTTAAATCTACCTATCTATATACAGTAGGCGCGGAAAGTATTGACGCTTTTTTGCCGACGTCATTCTTCTTCACGTTAAGTGAAGTAGGGTCAATACTACCCTCCCCTGTGATGTGAAATGAGCTGACGCTTTTTCAACGGGAGCTGGCAACCCTGCTTGATAGGTTTGGCACCACAGGAGCAGGCTCAGTAATGTTTGGGCAGCCACAGGAGGAGGATTGTCTCTGTGTGTGATGCACCACGAGGGCATGTCTTGACTCAAATAACACAGTTATTTGGTTACCTACCACATTCTCATCATGCATAAAGTAACCACAAGCAAGGACAAACTTGTGGAAGTGATTACTTTATACAAAGCTGGCCACAAACTCCCATTTATTGCAAATCAGATGGTGTTAGACTGAGGACAGTGCAGAGACTGGTGAAGCGGTTCAAGGACAGTGGGGAGGCCATTCCTCCCACTCCACTTCCCAAGCCTGGGAGACCTCGTAAGACAACCTTCAGGACCCGTCAGCTGATCTCAAGGCAAGTTAGCAAGGATCCAAGGCTAACAGCACGGGATTTAAAAGAAAAGAACCCACAGTTGCTGGCAGATGTGTCTGTCAGAAGTGTGCAGCAGCTGTTGCATGACGATCTGGGCTACAGGAGTTTTTGTGCTCGTAAAAAACCACTGCTAACTGCACTTCAGAAGAAAAAGAGAGTAAATTTTTGTAAGAAATATCTTGCCTGGAGTGAGGAGCAATGGAAAACTGTGCTTTGGAGTGATGAGTCAACATTTACTGTCACTGGTACCCCTTCATCACGAGTGTACCGCAAACCAGGCAGTGACCCCCTGGATCCTAAGTACACTTCCAAGTTTGTTAAATACCCAGCCTCACTCATGGCTTGGGGCTGCTTTACATATTATGGTGTTGGTAGGTTGGTAATTCTACCTGCAAATGAAAAAGTGAACCAGAACAATTATTTGGAGCTCTTATGTGATGTTTTAAGTGACTCTTTTGATAAAACCAAGGCAAGAGTATTTATGCAAGATTCTGCCCCTGCACATGTTGCAAAGTCAGTGAAACAGTGGCTAACAGACTGTGAGGTTCCCTTTATTCGAGATTGGCCCGGAAACAGCCCAGATATCAATCCCATTGAGAATTTATGGGCACACATGAAGCGGCACATCATCTTTGCCTAAACTTGAGGCTGCAGTCAAGCAGCTATGGAGCAGTTTTAGTCCGTCTGTTCTGCAAAACTACGCCATCAGTCTCCCCAGACGCCTTAAGAAGATAATAAAGGTGAAGGGGAATGCCAGTAAATACTAAATTCAATGGTGAGTGTTAATTTATTTGTTTCTCCAGCGCTAACCACAAGAATGTTTTCTTTTTTTAAGATGGCGTCAACACTTTCCGCGCCTACTGTACAGCCAGACACCTTACTTCCGTAAAGGGTGGCTACAAACAAACACCATGCCTCCATGTCACCTGTCCCCTGCCATTTTGCTGCCCTCCCCTAAACTTACACCCTCCTCTCTCATATACCTTAAATGCTGGGACTAGTTACTGTACTGGGTCCCCTGTTTTTACAACTGATCATTATACAATCATTTCACATACAGGCTCTGGACATTTAAGTGCAATTTCTATATCCAATTATTTTTGTTTTATGATCACTACCACCTCCATGAAGCCCTCATTTTTTTAAAAACGTGACAGCTATTTCACTTACATGGTTTTTAGGTTGATTACTGATCAACAGTAAAGGCTAAAATGGGAGGGTAAACCTAATTTTTGTAGTGGTCCTATGTACTACAGGCTACCTAACAGTCTTTACTTATTTGGTGGTGGTGATTACTGATTGATGTTGATGACCGACTGGTTAATGATGACTGCCTGACTGATGATGATGATGATAACTGACTGATGATGACTGACTGACTGACTGATTAACGATGACTGAATGACTGACTAACGATGACTGACTGATTGATGATGATGAGTGACTGACTGACTGATTATGCAGACTGACTGAGTGATTGACTGATGACTGACTGACTGATGATGATAAATGAATGAATGATTGACTGATGATGACTTATTGATAAAGACTGACTAACTGAATGATGACTAATGATGACAAATGGTAATGATGCAGTGATATTGTATGTTCAAGTCCCACACTGCATAAAATCACTTGGGTCCAAAGGCTATGGCAAATGGAAAAATTTTGAAATACAGTAGTGAATGTTACTTTAGGCTCGTTATTACATTTTCTCATTAATTATCTTTTTTTTTTTTTTTAACGCTGTCTCCCCCTCCTTTGATATGGGCAAAGGCGCTGCCCCTAGGTAGAGGACTTTGGTTTTGGAGTGTGTAGCACTTTATGACAGCATGCCCTTCCTGATGTCCACCAAATGACCCTTAGGTGGACTCAAACCCAAGGGTCATATGGTGGACATCAGGAAGGGCATCCAGTTATAAAGTGCTACACATTCCAAAACCAAAGTCCTCTACCCATGGGCAATGCCTTAGCCCTTACCGAAAAAGGGGACATGGCGTGGAGAGAGAGAGAGACCAATTAGTTACCAAACCAATAAACAAATTCATTACCAAATTACAGCCACACTCACACCAACAAATTTGAAATGGTGGTAATAATGACCTTTAAACCATTATGCAATTGAAGAAATGGAATCCGACCATTATGCTCAACCGTTACGTCTGATTCAAATATGAATACTGCGGCAAAAGGCTTCAGAAGCTGCTAGTGAACTGAAATGATTATTGGCAGAATCACAGACAGACAGATAGATAGACAAATAGATAATCAGAGGGGCAAAATGGTTCAGTTGTGTTGATATGATTACTGGCAAACAGGTATAGATAAACAGATAGTTGACCCGCCTCGTCCCGCCCACGTACGATGCACGTCACCCCCTAACCCGTCTCTCACTCCCGACGACATGCATCGTACGTCATGCAATTGCAAGGCCCGTCGTTTCCACATTTTTCAAGTGTTGCGGGAGATTTTTGGTAGGCATATGTGGGAGACCTTCCTCTATCCCCAGCCAGGCGACAACACTACCTGCCCCTGTGTAACCCCCCCTCGGGGGGTGCGCCATTTTCTCACAACTCACCAGTTAGCAGTGACCTGGCACATAGCACCACGGTCTCTCTGATGACGGAATTCAAGGTGAAAGTGATTCCCGATGTGGAGGACAAAGATTACATGGCACCGGAGTTCGTAATGAACAGACGTAATGAGGAGGTAACGTCGCCAAGGTAGGTGCAGTATGTTGATGTGTTTGGTGAGTGAACAACGTTTATATCGCCTATATTATTGCGTGAAAACCAAAATACTCTTGTACTACATATAAATTCGTACCAAATAAATAAATAATTACCAAGTCTGAGTGGTTTTGGTTAAGTTAGTCTCTCAATCTTGCACTCACCAATGAAGCGAATGACACCAATCTTTTCCAATCTCTTCGCTCCCAAACCAGCTCAACACCGCCATATATTTTTCCATCAAAGTTGTAGTGTCCAGTGGCTTCAAACTCTATACATTTATTTATACAACTCCATAAAACTCTATACATCTATTAATCTGGATCGGAGAGTGACCTGCCGTATAGAAATGAGTGTATTGGGGAGCGACACTGACACAGAGAGACGGACAGAAAGGTATAAAGACAGACATGCAGACAGAATAGCAGACACAGACAAACAGAAGGATAGGTGGAGGCAGAAAAGCAGATACAAAAACAGGAAGGACACAAACAGACAGACAGATGGAAAGAAAGGCAGAATGACAGATAAACAGACATGAGGACAAAGACAGACAGACAGATGGACAAACTGACAAAGAAACAATCGGACAGACAGACAGACGGACGGACTGACAGACAGAAAAAGAGAGAAGACAAACATATGGATGAGAAGGAGAGAGAGAGAAACAAAAAGCACTCACTGAGCGCATACCTCCGCCAATGCTAACGCAGGCTCAGGATTCGGATCTAGCCCAAAATTTAATCAAATTTCCATTGAAATTCATTGAGAACTTTTGGAGATATCGCGTGGACAAACAAACAGACAAACATAGGTAAATACATAACCTCCTCCAACTTCGTAGCTAAGTTGAAACATACATATGAATACCACAACGCTCATTTACTTCCTCATTTGTCTGTCTGTCTGGAAAAGTGCAATAAATAATAATAATAATAATAATAATAATAATAATAATAATAATAATAATAATAATAAAACCCACAATTAACAATACATTCCTGGAAAAAGTGGGAAAGGTACGTGTTTGTATTCGTAAAGAAAAAGGGAATAAAGATGGCTGTGTGGAGAGGACATTGGTGTAGATTAAACGTGTACATTTCAACGTCTGTATTATTTTCTGTGTTCCCTGAGGCTGCTCCTGCCCTCGCTATACTCAAGGGAATTACTCTGGCTATATTTTTACTCACCAGCATATCACAATACCTCGGGATTAACTGGATATATCTGAATTTTGTGTACTTATGACAACTGCTTCACAGGGACGTTAGCTATCCGTTTTTATGCGTGTAATTACCTCCGCCAAAGAAGCTGGAGGATGTTGTGTTTAGCGAGGCCTGTTTGTCTATTTGTGTGTGTGTGTGTGTGTGTGTGTGTGTGTGTGTGTGTGTGTGTGTGTGTGTGTGTGTGTGTGTACAATCCTACCTAACTTTTTTTTTATGTGACTAACTCTGGGCATAGGCTTTACAGCCCGTTATCAAGGCCCAGTAGTCCTCCTACATCCATACACCTCCACATATCACCACTTCGGCGCTAACACCCACCGTCCATACTGAATAAATGCTAGGGCTGTCTCATACAGGACTGGTGTATTGGTATTAGCGGGGGTACTTTTACGACATGTCGGCGGGTCGTCTGGTAGATCAGTAAAGTCTGCTTTTTCAAGAATTCAAATCCTTAAACTGTTCCCTGCCCCAGTGGGGATTCGAACCTGGGTCCATTAACTTACCTACTATCTACCTACTTGCCACTCAACCAGTCTGCCTACCATACATACTGTACCTATCTACCTACATTCCTCTAGGTATCTGTCTTATCTACCTACTTACTTATATATCTACCTATCAACTAATCAATGTATCTTTCTATCTTACCTATCTATCTATCTTCTTCTCTACCTACATTAATTAATCGAATCCATGAGAGAGAGAGAGAGAGAGAGAGAGAGAGAGAGAGAGAGAGAGAGAGAATAAGTACAAGAAAAATAAGGAGGGAAGAAGGATGGAGGAAGGGAGAGGGGGAGGAAGGCAGACAGAAAGGAAGGAAGGAAGGAATGATGGAAGGAAGGAAGGAAGGAACGAAGGAAGGATGGAAGGAAGCGAACAAGCAAGGAAAAGAGGAAGGAAGGAGGGAAGGACACAGCAAAAATGAAGACACGCCAAGGAGAGAGAAAAATCCTCACGACTGACATATTTACATTCGCCCCTCCTTCCCCTTCTCTCCTCACACACTTACACCCTTACTCTCTGTCTCTCTCTCTCTCTCTCCTCGTAATAACACTAACAACAATAATAATGACAACATAATTATTGCAGCCCACACACAAAAAAAAACAATCTTGTGGCACCCAACCCTATCATATTGCCGGCAGTGTTCAATCCACTCAGTAAATAAATAAATAAAAATATGAATAAATAAAAATGGCGTCTGTGCTGAGATTTAATGTCATTATCCCAACATTACGTACTTTGAAAACCAGACAAAAATAAGTGGCTAAAAGTAAGGTGTTAAGGTTGTATATTAGTAAGCTTTCAGTACCCAACTTACACACCCAGAGATCGAGCAGCGTGGAGACCCGTCATTAAGTGATGAAGGCCGACGCATGCAGGCAGGTTGGAGACTTTATAAATGACACGATATGACGATTACTGCTGCTACTGTTACCATCTTACCACCACCATCACCACCACATCCCACAAGGTACCATCTTACTACCACCATCACCACCACATCCCACAAGGTACCATCTTACCACCACCACCACCACCACCACCACCACCACATCCCACAAGGTACAAGCCTTACCGCCTAAATATGCTAGTCTATAAAAGACATCCTTCGACACGCTCCGTTTTCCTCCACTTTGATCTCTCTCGGGTAACAAAAAAACGGGGCTCGCTTACCCCAGTGTCTACCATTATCTATCTATCTGCATCAACATATTTATCTATCTGTCGATTTATGGTGCCTGTCTATCTGTTTGTAATATATGGAGAGGATAGTGAGAGACTAAGAGAGTGTATGAGTGAGGTGGAGGGGGGGAGAAGGAAGAGGAGACCGAAGATGAGATGGAGGGATGGAGTGGAGAGGTAATCAGAGAGGGGAGTGTACGCTGGGGGGAGGTCAGCGAAATGGCAGGGGACAGGGCGACATGGAGGCGATTGTTTGTGGCCACCCCTTACAGGATGTAGGCGTCTGGCTATAGACATAGATAGATAGATTAAACATATACTTACTCTACGTGTCATACGAGGTCAGACATATGCAGTCCAAAAAGATCTTAGTCAAAATATGTAAAGTATCTAATGCGCTGATGAAAGCACACACACACAGGGGGGGGGGGGGAGTGAAAGTAAAGAGTGGTTAAAGGGGTAGATAAGAGCGAGTGTCGAGGTGGGAGGGGGCGTGGTAGGCTGAGAGAGAGAGAGAGAGAGAGAGAGAGAG